>JAEUWS010001035.1:0-81797 GCA_018524945.1 Podaxis sp. C-F-92630
ATAAAAGAAAACATAAAAGAAACAAAAGATAAAGAAAATCATAATTGCAAATATAAATAATATATCCGACTTTTGGCATATAATCATAACAGAGATTCTCCCACTGCCAGCCCTGGACCTCATGGCTGCCTGGGCCTTGTATCTTGCCTGCTGATTGGTGCTCCAGTAGAGCTGACCTGGCAGCCTCACCTGGGCTGGGCTGCTGATTTGGCCTGGTGAAGGAGCAGTTAGCCATGAGGCTGAGTTCTGTTTTGCCTTTAGGTTAACTCTCTTTGTATTTAAAGAAGTCCTTGCTGAATGCCATACTTCCCATTTCCCCTCCTTGTTTTCCCATGGGCTGCTCTCAGAAACAGTGCACTACCCAGCATTCAGATTGCTTGACCACTCTGGATTTCTGCCTTGCAAAAGAAGCAGTCTTCAGGTATGCACAGCATGATGAGGACTTCTGCTATCTCCTTGTCAATGCCCATAGTGTGAGCCAGCACCCAGCTCTTGCTGAGTATGTTTACTGCTATTACTATCTACCTGACCTCCCCCAGCAAAAGCCTACTTCCCTTATCAATGAGTTCATGGCCTGGGCAGGGTGAAGTGATATTTCCCCCTTCATATCACCTGTCTTGCAGGCAGCACTGGTGGCCTGCTTGCTAGAGCATGGTCAGTACTGAGTTGAGAAGTGGGCCTTCCTTGTTTGTATTTGGCTGAACCCCAAAGCCCTGAACTGGGACTGTTTCCTCACATTAGTGCCCACCATTACCTGCTCCCAACTCTCAAATCCCTATCCACCCTCCCTTCTCTATGTTGCTGAAACCCAAGCTATCTACTACTGAAATGAGTGGTTCATATACCAAAAGCCCCCTGCTGATATTTGTAAGACTTGGAAGCTCATCCATGATCTTGATCCATCCAAGCTTGAAATTGACTTGAAGCTGGGAGAGAGTGCCCAATTTCAGGATCCCTCTGGTGCTCTTGTTGCAATTGTTATCTAGAATGCCTGCACTGGCCCAGGTGTTGTTCAGTTTGTTGATTGCTCAATCAAGAAGGCTATTAATACAAGGAACTCTTGCTAGGTAGGTTTCTTTTTGCCTTGATGTACACTGGGCTCACAGGTCTTGGCAAAAAGAAAATGCTGGCCATCCTTCTCAGATGGGCTACTCAGCAGGCTCAATGAGCTGCCTCCAACTTGGCTGGGTTTGCAACATCTGAGTTCACAAAAAAAACTTGGCAGAACATGAGCTCACAAACTATGAGTGCAGCTCTTCTTTTGCTGTTCTCTAGAGCCTTGCTCAGACCATTCTCCCTGATGAGGTTATTGGTGACTTCACTGACTTCATTCAGCAGCTTGACTTGCCATGCATGGATGCTGCTGGTTCCATGGACCCTGATTGCAATGGCTGAGGCCACTACTCCATTGACTTTGATGGCCAGGAGTTTGTGTACCATGATGCTGAGCTCACCCCTCCATGTGGCATTTGCACTGAAAATTATACAAGGTGAGGTCCTGAATTCCTCTTCAAGTGCTTAATTGGCCTCTAACTTTACCTTCTGAAAGGCACATCCATACAGAGAGGCAGCCCCACAAGTAGGCCATTGTGTGGACAACTTCCTGAGCCTTTGATTACTCCCTTCACCAAGGTTTTATTGATGCAGGAGGCCATTTTTTCATTTCATCTTATGGGATTTGCATCTAGGCAGCAGCCAACATGCTCATAGCCTGGCAACCTTCTGACTGGCATGGAACCAGCCTCTACCTCATGGATTCCAAAAACCCTAGCAAGGAGTACCACCAGCATGGTTTGGCCCTTGTTATGGGACCTTGTATTGTAAGTGTTGCAAAGAAACTGATGATGGGGGAGGTTGGAGAGAAGGAGGCCAAAGAATTAGCCCTCATTCATGAGCCTGATGAATTTGACAAACTCTGTGCACAGATTATAGGGTTGGGATAGGACCAGGTGTCCTCAGGCTGAAATGGCACATATTTTTTTCTCTTATTTCCTTTTTTCTCTCCTCTTTGATGCGTAGTACTGGAGACTGCCTTGATACATGACCTTTTTATTCCTTTGGCTGCCTGCAGTGGCCGGCACCTCGCCCTGGCCTCTCCACGGATTGCTATCCAAATAAGGCTATCCAAATAAGGCCATTGATCTCTGGCTCAGCTGAAGTTCACACGGCTCAGTGCCTGAGCTGAGCTGCTTTTCCGGCTTATTAAGAGCTCGGGAGCTGCAAGTTAGCCGAGCTGCCCCTGAGCTGAGCTGACCTGAAATTTAACTGAACCGTTACAACACTAGCTTTCGTCAGCTCGCCTTAATACCAATTACGTACATGCTCTTCTTCAAAGAAAGTTTAGGAGGGCCAAAAGGGATCCCGCACATCTGACGCACATCTGCGTATCCTTTTGACGCCTTGCATTTAATATCCGCTCATGGTCGCTTTGGGGCTGTTCATATGCTGGCAAGGGGGGATTTGAAGCAGTCCACTCACACCCCACTGCCATTCAGATAGGCCATGTCTCTCAAGTCTCCTTCGGAATTCAATTCCCTACAAATTTATGACCATTATCGTGAGGCCTATTTCACCTCTAAAAGCACACCCGGTGAGCTTCGCAGCTTCAAGGAGCTTGCAACACGACAGTTCATAACAGCTGGTTCATCACCTAGGAGACGTAGTTTATGGATTAAGGACATGCAGCGCTATGACTATTTGCTATTGGAGTGTTTTTGGGCTCCTCCTACTGACTCTTGGCTCTGAGGCAAGGCCAACCTCCTATCCGATTCAGAGGTTTTGCTGGGATCGCATCGAATATGTATACGCATTTGGAGACTCATATTCCTTTGTTCCTGGTAGTTTTGGCTTGCCTTCTTTCAGGTCAGTGATCTTCCCGTCTGCTTAGCCGTCTTATTCAAGGCATACTCCAGCTTTATTGGCGATGTCACAAGACTTGCTTTTACACCTGAACAACTGCTCTCCAGTCGAATCATTCCTAACAAGGTACGTCCGTGATGGGGATCCTCATGGTTAACGACGATTAACAGTCAGCTAGACAAGCTCCGGCGGGTCAAATTGGGTAAGCTCTTGCTATGCTCTAGCGAAACATTACCGAAGCCCTTTACTGACAGCTACAACACCTCACCGATTGTTTTGAAGGGCTTCCCGCTTCATGCCCGAAACAACTATGGGATTTTGCTCATGGGGGAGCAAAGATTGATAATTCGCTGTGAGTTTAGGAGCGCTCACGTTGCAGCTACCACCAATAAGATGACGCACATCATAGACTACCGCCCCGCCGAAATACCACGGTTGAAATGGTGGATCAAGTCAGACAGTGGGTGGATTATGCCGCAGATATCCTTCCTAGACCTGCAGGAAGAACACTGACAACTTGGTGGATTGGTATCAACGACTGTCGCCATGCGTGCAACAACGAGACTGTAAGTTCATTGCCCAACTCTCCAGCGTCGTCATGAAGTAAAATATTATTGCAGATAACTGACATCGATACATTCGTGGATGCTAGCTTGGGGTCTTACTTCAAAATTGTGGTGCGCCCTCGCATCTGAATTAACTTCGCACAGATCATAATGCAATGTTTAGAGAACGGCCGCCCACAATGGTTTACACACCCACTTGTTCCTCAATGTCCCGCCACTGGACAGGTCTCCCTCCGCAGCAACGGTCCGGACAGGGGCCAAAGGATTGAAAGAAATGATCCGAAAGTTTAACGAAAAGCTCGCGATCCGGGCCGCGGAATATGCGAAAGAGAACCCAGGCAAGTCCAAAGTTCGTTATTGGTACTGAGTCTGATTGACCATCGATAGATCAGTTGGTGCTGACTTTTGACGCTGCTTCTGTTTTCACGAAGATTCTCGACAATCCCAAAGAATTTGGATTCAAAAACACTACGACGTACGCTTATTTTCAATCACATTCAAGGACACGCAGCTGAAAGTCATGGATAGTTTCTGCCCAACTTGCCAAGACCAAGAGAGCTTTTTCTGGCACAGTAAGTAGGCATCAACGTCGATCGAATGTCAGAGAATAACTTATGCATTGTTACAGATGCCGGGCACCCGACGGAGCACGTCCATCGTATTCTAGCGGGAGCAGTAGAGGAGTATCTACGAAGCTTGGATCGTAACTAGTCCGATATTTTCATGGTGTTTGTTACGTCGTCCGTGCTTTATCACAAACGAATTTCTCACCAGTAGCCCGCTTGTCCCTCGCCTGCTAAAAACAGTGTCTGCGAATTTCCAGACAAATTGTCGTTCGGAGTGAAGAGAAGTGCAGTGTCACCAGAGGAGCTAACGCTTGAAATCACCAGTTGGGCGAGGGTAGAACTTCTGCTCTCCCTCCGAGTATTTGACATTATATTCAGACGTCCGCACCGAGCCGAATGTTTTACTGCCCACCTGGGGTACAAATTTGCAAGATTTTGCTAAGCACGGGAATCATCACCTCATCTCGCAGCCCAGCGATTGGATTCTCCCTCGCCTCTAGGGAACTCCAGGTCGTGAATGCAACAGAGCTAAGGTGTTGAAGTCTGAAGGTGTAGGGATTTCTGAGATTGCGAATATCTTTTTGATGCTAACGCGGTCATCCCAGCGATATGAATTAAGTTTTTAGGTTGAATTTGAGGCTTGAAGTTGTGGGCCTGAGTGTCAGGCCGATGTTTTTGGTGCACTCTGGTAACACGTTATGATACGGAAAGTGTGCCAAATATGCTTGCGATTTTGTCAGATAGGACTAGATGGCGTTGCAGGACAACATCAAGCTGCTATACAAACTTACAACGTGGCTTCGTATGTATTAAGAAGGCGTTTCTCGTTTCTAGTGAATGACCCATCCTAATGGTATCTGGTTCTGGCGACTGGCTACCTGACAGCCCTCCATTTTCACCGTGACACACCCAATCGGAGCTTTAGGTCGGTGGTCGATCTGCAGACACGCACGGACTAAAAGGGGACGACAACACCATTGACGTTAAGGGGAAACGAAGGTCGGAGATACCGAAGTGCCAGGATCTTATTTCTCTTGGTCTGTTAGGTTGTGCAGCGAGATGTAAGCACTAGGATTTATGCATCAGAATGTGCGAAGGAGAGTGTGTCTTAACAAAGATAAATAGGACGTACCAAAACCATCACATTGGCCTTGGGATAAGGGATCTCGACCGCTCATGCAGAGATGTTGACGGGCGATGATGAGAAGTCAAGCGGTGAGATCTCCATGCGTGGAATGCTGCCAATGTGAGGAGATAGAATCGAAGTAGGGTGACTCGTTTTGTGCACAAAAATGTCTGCAAGACGAACTGTATGATGAAGTGGGTGTTGTTGCGGATGGCGATCATGTTGGATGGCATGGTAAGGCGAAGGACTAGGGGCATCTAAAGTGGATCTTTAGACCTTTATATTTGTTTCGGTGGGAGCATCTTAAGTGTCATATGACGGCCATAGATAGCCCAAGGATGACCGCGTCGAGGGAAGGTCCCCGTAGGTCGGACTGAGGCACTCGTATCGAGACGGGTCACATTTGGATTCTCTGCAAGTAGCCGGTCTGCTGTTAAATGGGCTTGCTTGATTTGTCGGGGTCAGGAAATCCGACCAGGAGTGAGGTGTCCTTGTCCAATAACGGGTGCCATTTCTTCAAGGCCCGAAGCTGGGAGTGGGTCAGGACATGGTCAAAACTTGATGCATGCGTCGGACAATTGGTGGTGGATCGACTGAATGAAAGCTTGCAAGTAACATTCAACCCTGGGTACAGGCACCGGCCCGCGCAAGCGGCGGTGTCTTGTTTGCTTGTACATAATGGTGGTGACAAATAAATAGCGTGGCTGACTCAGCAAACCTATTGTTCTCACCACCCCCTGTTCTGTGCCTGTTCATTGTTCTTTGCTGCTAGAATGATTGGCAGCACAGGGAGGCGCGCAACAATGACAGTGTATTGTTCCGTCCTGGGATCTATATATTTATCGCTCGTGGTCTTTTTTACCTCTTGGTTTCTTCTCTTCACGACCTTACGAATTCACGCCGTCCAGCTTGGGTCTGGTCTCCATACTTTCTTCTCCCGCGCCCGGTTGCGCCAGCCATCCCTTTGAAAATCACTCTCGTTATGCAATCCACTAACTTGTTTATTTATTTTCTCGCGATCATCACCATTGCGCACGCCTATGTCATTCCTATCAAACGCGTCCGAATCCATGATGCTCAGCAACATATCTCTGGCGGCGCTCACAAACGCCACGCTCGTTTCTTGAAGCGACAGCTTCTGGAGGGAGTCGGCGATATAGCTTCGGAACTGCTGGGTGAAGTTCCAGGTCTTGGTGATTTTCCTGGATATGTTATCACACTGGTGCCTGCCCCGGCACATACAATTCCAGCCCAGCAATCACACGCATCTTCTACCCCAATCACAACCTCGCAGGCAAGCACGGAATCGTCCACTGCTCCACAGATTTCTTCTTCGTCTGCAGCCACTACATCCTCTGTACCTCAAGGAGACGTTCCACCTAGTTCTTCTGGTGTACCCGAGACGATATCTCCAACGACTGCCCCTACAACCACCATAACATCTCAAACTCCAACAGCAACGTCAATACCTATCCCACAAGACAATGACGGATCTCGCAAATATGTGGTGGCTCACCATATGGTTGGCAATACCTACCCGTACACCATTGATGATTGGGCGGAGGATATTGCTTTGGCCCATACTTCTGGCATAGATGGGTTCGCACTAAACTGCGGTACTGATGAGTGGGAACCTGCTCGCGTTGCGGATGCGTAAGCTTTGTTATTCCACATTTTCACCATCTCATTCTGACCTGTTGTTACACATCCACAGCTATGAGGCAGCCAAACGTTCCGGCCTCGATTTCAAACTGTTTATCTCCCTTGACATGACGTGAGTCTCTCGACTAAGTTTGGTAAACTCGTTTTTGACTTGTTCATAGATCATTCCCTTGCGGCTCTCCAGATGATGCACGCCGCCTCCGTGAATTCGTTAAACCGTTCTTGCACCACCCTAACCAACTTCAATACGATTCTCGTGCCTTCGTTTCCACTTTCGCTGGTGAGACCTGTACATTTGGTCAAGCTAACATTGTGGACGGTTGGAAGTCCCAATTCGTCAAGCAAGGCGACATACAAGGGAAGATCTACTTCGTGCCCGCATTCTTCGTCGACCCCGCAAAGTTTGGTGAATTCTCGGAGGTCATGGACGGAGACTTCAACGTGAGTCCGATGAAGGTACTGACAATTAGGCTCTGACGTCCTTTAGTGGAACTCTGGCTGGCCGGTCAAAGTAACAACCTCCTTCGCACAAGATCTCATTGCCTCCCTCCCAGCCACCAACAACAAACCCGTCCCTGATGCAACTGTCCGCATTGCCAACGTAGCTCTCGATCCGTCCATAGGCAATTCTCTTGCTTCTGCTATACCTGCCATCCAGCCAGAGCTTAGCAAGTTCATTGGATCCACCGAGAGCGACGACGAGCATTTGAAAGGCCTTAAGGCCATTTCTAGTGCTCTTCAGGCGAGAGATGGCGAGAAACCGAACCAAAAACCAGCATATATGGGGGCTGTGTCGCCTTGGTTCTTTACACATTATGGACAGGATTCGTTTAACAAGAACGTGAGATCCTCGATTTCTAGGTTTTCAGCGAGTTGTACTGATAGGTGTACATGTGCAGTGGATTTTCCTCTCTGATCAACATCTCTATGCTAAGCGCTGGGAGTCTATCATATCCAGTCGGGACCAGTTCGATATCATCCAGGTCTTGACTTGGAACGACTATGGAGAATCGCATTATGTCGGCCCTATCAAAGGCTCTCAACCTAATAGTGAGGCCTGGGTGAACGGCTTTAACCATACTGGTGCGCATGCACTCCTTCCTATGCAATGCACTGTTTGTATTTACCGATTTGCTGTACAGGCTGGCTAGAACTTACCCAGTATTATGCTACCGCTTACAAGACTGGCTCATTCCCCACTATTGAAAAGGACAAGATCTTCATGTGGTCAAGACCTCATCCCTCACAAGCAAAGGCCGATGACCCAGTCGGTCAGCCAGACAACTTCGAGTTGGTGGGTAGCTCGTACACATCTTCATCCCTCAGAATGCTCACAATCGTTCTTGTAGTCGCAAGACGCAGTCTGGGTCGTAGTGATGACAACTGCTCCCTCAACCATCGTTCTCTCGACCTTTGAAGACAATGCAAAGCAATTCCAAGTTCCCGCAGGCGTGTCAAAGCTTTCTGTCCCCATCACACCTGGTGGTACGATGAAAGGTGTTATTCAGCGCGATGGCAAGACCATTGTTGAGCTTGCTCCGAAGGAGTTTACGTTCCAGGGGGCTCCGACTAGTTATAACTTTAATGCCTTCGTGGCTAGTGCAACAGCTGAGTAGTCTGATATTGGGTTTCCTGTATCTTCCTTTGCTTTTAGATGAGAGCGTTCGTTCATTGTCACATCTTCCACTAGAAAGTGTATCCTTATGCTGTAACTTAGTAGAAATGACGGTCCAAGGCTTCAGATGTATTTTTACCTGTCCTTGCTTCACAATATACTATCCTGAAGCAGAATGATATAGATGTCAAACAGGGCGAGTAAACATAAATTACAAATCAAAGAGAGCTAGCATCAAAAAATGGGTATAAAGTCCTGTATCCTATCCTTGGCATCCTGCGCAATACACTCCGCAATCCATGTCAAATTCCTAATCTCCTGCTCCTTCAACTTCATATAGGCGTAGAACACACCGTACTGGAACTGCTGCAAAAATGCCTCCTTATTGAATTGCACCTCAGTTTGGAAGAACCTATCCTCCAATTGCGATGCAACGCTCAAATCATCGCCTCGGTCCAAGGCACTTGCAGTACCACCTCCAGCGAAGAATGAACGATAATCAGCAACAGTCTCGCATGTCTGGCGGACTTGATCGATCTCATCAGCGCGTGCGAGGGCGTTGTTTCCTGCAGGCCAGAGACGGCCGATTGTAGGGAACAGTCGGGCACGCTGTTCTTTGGAGAGCTCGGTGTTGAAGGAGTTGATGGTGATGTTGATGGTACGTCTGTCGGCTTCGAAGGAGAGGATTTTGTGCATTACGTCCGAAGTGGGTGAGCCGAGGGTTGTGCAGAAGTGGTAGAAGTCTTCGAGGTAGGCTTTGTAGACTGTGTTGCGGATGATTTCGATGTTGAGGTCGTCAAGGTCGGCGGCGGAGAGGCAGTCGCGGAAGTAAGGTGCTAGGTTTAGGCGGTATGAGTGTGGATGTTGAAAGGGGGTAGGGTGGGAGGGGACGTACCGAGTGGTGTCTCGACGATGACGGTTTGATAGAGCTCTTCGACATTAGTTGCGACACAGAGAGCGGGCATGGAGTCAAAGACGCCAAGAGGGTGACAACGTTCCAGGAGTTCGTGTGTGTCGCGTTCGTGCAGCGTTCCGGTGATGAGGAGGATAATGTTGTCAATCATGTAGGAGTACCTATTTGCTGGATTAAATGCTCAAGCGCAGAAGAATCCTGGAATATGGGGCGTACGTGATATAATCAAGGAATTTGCTGAGCGGTTGGACAGCATTACTCCTGATATAGTTGAACTGGTCGACTAGGATCTGGGTCGCTTTGTCCGAAATCGTGGATGTCGAGATGGGTAGTGGTTCATTAGCGAGGAAGTTGCCATAATCAGTGGCAGAGAGCTGCGTCCTGAAATCTGCAAGACATTGTATCCAAGTCAGCTAGGTACTACGCCACACATGTAGAGCTCTACGCACCCTCGAGTGTCTCGCACTGCGTCAGGTTGGCATATTGGTTCTGGGTGAGGATGCCCGACCGGAATCCTCTAACGATACCTTCTAGAAATCCACTGTCCACCTAGTATTCATACTTTATGTCAGTTGATACGCGTAAATGTTGGGGAAATAGATGTGCATACGTTGAAGAATAGGGCCTCCATTATCGTCTGCGCAACGCCCTTGAGCCGCAGCTCTCGCAGTTCACGGTCGCATTGATAGTGATTCCCACGCCATCACGCATTTGATCCAGGTCCACCTTGTAAGTTGTAACCTGTTCTTCATCTCTTTTCATCTTACACGTACGTACCTCAGTGCTCAACGCTCAGTTTGCCCCTCGTTGTCTCATATTTTGTGAATATTATCTCTATGTCCTTCACACTTACTCCGAACAAATGTCAGAACCGGAACATCTCCGGGATCAGCACTCCGAACATCACGCTTTTCTTCGCAGAACCGTCATTTCCTACCCCACGGTTGGCCCCACGAATCCATGAATAATATTGTCATATATTGGGGTTGTTTATACTTTTATGGTGTATTGTTTTTCCCCCTGTTCTCTTTACCCTCTTGCCGTTGTTTAAGGGGGTGGGTGTTGATTCTTCTGATGACTTTCATGCTAGTGATGGCCTTGCTCACTACCGATGTGCACCTGAACTTAGACGGTTGCGACGAACCCGGATGTTTGATTGGGACAGCCTCCAACACGGCCGCAGGCATGCATATATATACGAGATGCTAGCATTGCTTTCCTTTTGAATTTAGGCGTTATGTCGAGTCCTGAACTGCCCAACCCAGATACTTATCTCAACCATCTATTGCTTTCAGATGCCAGGGAGTTTACAATCTGCAGAAATGTTACGCTGGCCGTCCTTGGGGTATGTCATTTCCTCACTATGACCCTATCGAGACATGAACACCGATTAACGCTTGCACAGGCGACTGTGTGGGACATACTCGTTTACATACTTGATGACATTCAAATCGTGAGGCGCAGCTGCTTTGGGCTTGTTATATTCTGTTTTTTATTCTCAGGGTATCTCTCTCAGGTTCAGCATGTCACTGTGCCTCATCTAAATTAATACAGATTTTTTACTATGGTGTATGTTCTTGTTAGCGTGATTGACAGGAGTGTGTGTTGGGCCCAAATTTCTGTCAAATTTATTCACACTACTCTTCCAGCTATGCCCATCGAAAATCCTCATGCTTTGGATATGGCTACGGGGTTTTTGTGTGTTTTATCAATGACAACCGCATCTTATTTGTTCCTTCGGCGCGTCCATGCTGTATATGCAGAGAACAAATACGTTCAGCGGTTCTTTTCCGCGTTCTGGGTCATGAGCCCTCTAGCAGAGCTCACAATACCTCTGGGTATACACCCAACCTTCACCCCAGGGACCCATTACGAAAAGGACGCTGGACTCCATCCCTATGCCGCTATTGGTGCCTTCATTCCTCTCCTTTTCGGTTCCTTTGTTTTTCTCGCAATCTCGTACAAAATTGCGTCGACCCATAGCCTAGCCGACGAGCGGGTCTCATGGAATACCGTCATATCCGGAAAAGCCCTTCCATGGCTATCGCGTGCGGTTCTGCACGGAGGACAGCAATATTACCTGTCAGTAGTCACCCTTTCAATTCTTGCATCCCAGTGACGTCGCGTTTAGAATTACAGTTGGGATGACGACCCTTGTTGGGATACTTCTGGATCTTCCTTCCGTCTACCAGATATTCAAGCTTACATTTACGGAACCCGCGGTACCTCTCATGGCTTCAATGGCTTGCCGAGTCTTTCGAAACATCAAACTCCTTGACTTCAATACTGTGCAATGAGTCTTACATCCGATATTCAGTCTTTATAGATTGTATCTATACCTGATCGTGTCCACACCATATTGAACCACAGAACTACCCAGAACTACTATCACGCCTTATCGAAAATGATCGCTGGGAAACCATCGTATAGCAAAGGAAGCGTGAGATCTAAACTTGAAGGATCGTGACCTCTGGCGAGGATAGTATGGACGTGGATGTCTAAGAAGTGGGTAGCGAAATGATGCAGCGACAAATATGGTACAGCTGCGAAAAATGACAGTGCTGAATCAGACTGATATGGGTCAAGTGGGATGTTCGAATATGTGTGTGTTGCGCTGCATAGAGGTGGTGGTATGATGAATGGACTGGCATATACTAGAAGTGCGAGTCTGGGCCAGGAGCCGAAGAACAGAATTGCGGCGGAGGTGTAAAGGAGTCTCTGCATTCGCTCTAGCTCATCCTCTTCTTCAGTCTCCTCGGTCATCTCGGTATCCGTAATATTCGTAACATCTTGAGGGGATCTTGAGGTCGTTGACAGGATTGATGAGTATTCCCGCGCCATGACAAGCTCAATTGGCCGGGTTGAACGCTAACGTTGAACATCAACCTCGTCTTGACTGTGGACTATGGTTCCTTGACTATATGCCGATTATATACAAGTCTCGCCATCCGAAGTCCAAGGTCCACCGGTCGCCACCCTCGGCTTGCTGTCATTGACTTCCACATTTGTGTTAACTCTTTCATCTTGCATTGATGCTTACTGTGGCCGGGGCAAGCTTGCTTCTTGCCTGCATTTTGATAATGGCGATCGAGAACAACATTGCCTCTACATTCGGCCGTGAAGCCAGAGGATCCTTATCAATGACTCGAACCTGTCTCTTAGAGTGTTCTGGCGTCTGATCGTTTTCATTCTGGCTAACGCCCAGGAAGAAACCGATCCCAAGTATCGGTAGCTTCATCAAGGTCGACGCAAAAGACCTCATTAGGCTAGGGCTAGATAGCTATCGCCGTGCACCGGCATAGCTTCATACCCGTCCAGCCTGGCTTCAAAAACAAGCCTCTACAAACCCGAGGCATAGCGGCGTCCTTGCCTCACCTGGCTTTCGCATCATGGAGAGCGCTACGAATTCTACGTTCCTTAACCCTGACACTTATCTCAACCATCTTTCACCATCTGATGCAACAGAATTCGAAATCTGCAGGAACATCACATTGGTGGTTTTTGGAGTGCGTTCTTCGCCATCATGGCTTCCGGTATAATAGGGCCTTTTTGACATACTGAAAGGCAACGATATGGGATATACTCCTTTACATACCCGATGATATTCGGATCATGAAGAATAGCCCTTTTCGCCTAGTCATTTTTTGTTTCATATTCTCGAGGTATTTTGTCATTTTGGTACTATTCTGCCGCCAGAGCTGACGTCCGATTAGACTCTTCGCCGCCGGTTATGTTCTTCTGGGTGTCATGGAAAGAAGTGCGTATTCAATATCCGTTGCGAAGTCTGTCATCCGATCTTTACTCACAACTCTTAGCCATGCCGAATGACAACCCGCGCACCTTAGCCCTGATTGCTGGTTGTCTGAGTGTTTTGGCGATGACATGCGCATCCTATTTATTCCTTCGACGAGTACATGCCGTATACGCTGATAAGCGATGGGTCCGCTGGTTCTTCTCTGTATTCTGGGTCATTCACGTTGCATCCGAACTCGCAGTCCCTCTCGGCGTAAAGCCAACGCACATCCCTGGAACGCGCTATTCTCAAGACACTTACATCAAACCCTACGTCGCAATTATTGGATCTATTATACTCCTCTTTGACACTTCTGTCTTCTTGGCGATCTCGTACAAAATCGCGACGGACCATGGTGCGTTGGACGACAGAATTAGATGGGACACCTTAGTGTCAGGCAAGGCACTTCCTCGGTTATCGCGCGCTATATTGCGAGGAGGCCAACAGTATTACTTGTAGGTGCCATTTAGAGTCTTCTGGTTATCTTTCAGTCACCACTGATCCTTGTCCTTTTTGCTCTAGGATGACGATCGGATTCACTATTGTCATTGGTGTGATAGTATACCTTCCATCTATTCACCCACCTACTAAAGTCACATTATCCATACCATTCGTTCCTCTCGTGGCTTCAATGGCTTGTCGGGTCTTCCGAAATATCAAACTGTTCGATTTCGATGCCGGTCCGACAAACCCCATTTCTAATATCCAATTCGCTTATAATACTGTGTCAGCTAGTCGTCCTTAGAGCTGCGAGGTTGAATTCATTCTAATCTGCGCTTCCTGTGTTCTAGCTCGAGTGTAGTGATTTCGCCTTAATAATATCACTCAACTGCTAATTTAATATTGGATGCCTCGCGCCATCTAACAGGTTTTCGGCGTCAATCTCCATGCGGCTACAGGAGGGGATACTCCAAGTGAATGGCAGTGCGTTGCGCAACGAAACCTGATCCTCGCATCCTCCAAGTCAGGACAATCATCTCGTTGGCTCGGTTACAAAATAAGACGCCCCCAGCAAGAGTCACACCAGTGCTCATATATACGTACAAGAAACTCCTGTGTCGTTGCTCATATGATGTCGGGCTCCTCTGACTCTTTCGAATCCCTGAACCCAGACATTTATCTCAATCACTTGTCCCCGCCAGAAGCCACAGAGTTTGAAATCTGTAGAAACATCTCCTTGGCTATTTTTGGTGTAAGACCTTCCCACTATAGCTGTCCACTCCACTGACTGTGCTTTCTGCTTTACAGGCAACAATATGGGATATCCTCGTTTATATCCCCGACGACATTAAAATTGTGAGGCGAAGTCGTTTTGGACCTGTTATTTTCTGTTTCATATTCTCCAGGTGAGTCAACGTACAGATGCGAGTTTTCTCGGAGAAAACTGACCGCTCATAGGCTATTTGCCACAGGTTACGTCCTCAGTGGGGTCATTCGAAGGAGTGAGTGTTGATACACCACTGCTATATCTTATGGGGGCTCACCATTATTTGTCAGTCATGCCAATTGACAACCCTCGTTCCCCGACTTTAGTCGCTGGGGTGTTCTGTTTGTTGGCGGTCGGGTGTTCATCATATCTGTTCCTTCGACGGGTTCATGTGGTTTATGCTGACAACAAACGAGTCCAGTGGATCTCCTCGGCGCTTTGGGTGGTGTACATAGCGTCCGAAATCTCAATCCCTCTGGGCGTGAAACCAAGTTTCATCCCGGGGACACACTACTACAAGGACTCTGGTATTCGGCCAATTGTCGCTCTCAGCGTCCTTGTTGGTACCCTCTTCGACTCCTTCGTCTTCCTGGCAATATCGTACAAAATCGCATCGGCACATAGTTTATCCGACAAAGGGATTGGATGGGACAGTCTCATATCGGGAAAAGCGCTTCCTCGACTGTCCCGTGCAGTTCTCCAGGGCGGCCAACAATACTACTTGTAAGTGATAACTTCTTGTGTCTTTGGATCCCATTGAAACCTTTGTGCTTAGGATGACAGTCGGGATGATGATTCTTGTTGGAATCCTCTTGTATCTTCCCTCCGTCCACCAAATACCGAAGGCTGTGATTGCCATGCCCTTGGTCCCATTCGTAGCTTCTATGGCGTGCCGCGTCTTTCGAAATATCAAGCTACACGATTTTCATGTTTCCACAATAGAACCAGTTTCTGCTATTCGATCTGTATAAACTACTTACGACCACACCTGTCTTCCCATCTATTATCAACCACTTGGCACAGATCCATTGCCCGAAACCCTGGCATCTTGCTGCATGCTGAGACGGCAGAATGACTCAAAGGAGGCTCGAACAATGAAGTATCGGGTATCAAAACAAGAATTGGACGATACAACTGCACTTGCGGCTCTGCACGGCCCGATTGGGTTAGGAACCGGTTACCCATACATTGGCACTGGTATCGGCCCCCATATGATGCCGGTGACTATGCCCAACCAAGAATCAAGCAATTATGAGATGCGAAGTCACGAAAAAAGTGCAGGTACCAACAGAAGGCAGTAATACATCGTATGTCCGTCCTGGATAAGTCTCATGTTCTCACCAATTCACATTTGGACGTACGGGCTAGATACGAGGGGAAAGTAGGACGACGGAGTACACAGGGGACACAGGAGTCCGCCGGTGATGGTATCCTCCGAGGTCTTGATCTTGCTATCAACCGGAGTGACTCTCAGGCTTCATGTGATAATGTATCAATAATCAATTAATCAAGGCTGAGGACGCCGAAGCTGTACGCGTCTTGTTATTAAGACCATTCCATACTTCGAAAGTGTCGCTTAGACTTTCTGGCGTCAGATCTCCTTCATTTTTCCTGGCACCATGACTCAGGAGGGACCCGGCCCCAATCACTTAGAACTTCGTCTTCCTCGATCACGCAGAAGACTCCAAGGCTTCGGACCGAATAGCAATCACCGCCCTAGGATTATACTCCTCCAGCGAGGCGGAAATGGAAGACACCTAACCGATAGCTATCAGCATGACTACTTAAAAAACATTCAGCTTGCAGACCTTTCAACTTCGAGCATAATGGCTAACATTGCGAACTCAACTGCGTTCCCCAATCCGGATACCTATCTCAATCACCTTTCACCTTCTGATGCTCAGGAGTTTGAAGTCTGTAGGAACATTACCCTGGCTATATTTGGGGTACGTCCTCCCACTACTCTCGCCTTAATCGGATCTTTACCATTATGCTACACAGGCAACTGTGTGGGATATATTCCTGAGGACATCAGGATCGTAAGGCGCAGCCCATTTCATTTCGTCATTTTTTGTTTTGTATTCTCAAGGTGGGTTGTGATGTTCAAGACCTTTCGTTCGATGTCGATGTTGCAGCAGACTTTTCGCAGTGGGATATGTTTTCCTCGGCGTCATTGTAAGAAGTGCGTATGGAGTGTTTTTGGAGTCTGACAGAAGCTCACACCGCTCCAACCAGCCATGCCACACGAAAACTCTGTCACCTTATCCCGAGCTGCCAGTTGTCTTTGCATTTTGTCGGTATCATGTACCTCCTATCTATTCCTCCGACGGATTCATGCAGTTTACGCCGAGAGTCGCTGGATCCGGTGCTGTTTCGCTGTATTCTGGGCCATAAATTCTCTAGCTGGAATTGTATTGCCCCTTGGTGTCAGCCCGAGCTACATTCCGGGAACCCGCTATACCCAGGGCGTCACATTCAAACCCTATATTGTATTTGGTTTATTCTGTGTTCCTTTTCGATACTTCAGTCTTTTTGGCGATCTCATATAAAATCGCTGTAACACATGGTTTAATGGATGGTGTGATTAGATGGGATACTTTGGTGTCAGGGAAGGCGCTCCCTCAGTTGTCTTTTGCAGTTCTACGAGGAGGCCAGCAATGCTATTCGTAAGTACTGTTACAAGAATTCAAGAATGTTTGTACTGTATTGACGCGAGTTACTTTCTGCTTAAGATCACTGCGGTGATGACCATTCTCGTTGGGGTGATGGCATATCTACCTTCCATTAGCCCTTGGGTTAAAGTCACGCTTTCAATGCTGTTTATTCCATTCACGGCTTCGATGGCCTGCCGGGTCTTTCGGAACATCAAGTTGTTTGATTTCAGTGCCATCTCAACAAATCTGCTTCCCAATATCTCCTAGGCTTATAGTACTTCTCCAAATAGACACCCTCCAAGTTATTTGAATTTGAAGGATTTGTTCTATCTCAAGTAATGTTTGTGAATGACAGTGCGCTGTGTAATAACATCCGGTCCTTGTATCCTCTAAGTCGGGACAATCATCTCGCCGGCTCAGTTATGAATTAAGACCTCACAATCCCCCCCTGCCAAGGGCTTGTTTCATTCTTGTTAACGCATAGGAAGAAGCCGGCTCCAGCCACTTGGAACCTCGTACCGGTCATTGACTCAACGCAGATGTTCTTATCTAGCTTTGAACTAGGCAATCAGATAACCATCACCGCCCTGGGCTTCATACTACCTGCCATGCAAACACCACACCGGACTATCACAGGATCAGGGATTTAAATACTCTCAGCTTGAGCAGCGCTGTCCCCCAAGTTCAACACCTAACCTGCACATAATGGCGAGTTCCTCAAATTCTACTATGGCCCTTAATCCGGACACATACCTCAACCATCTCTCACCCGATGACGGCAGAGATTTCGAAATTTTGAGAAACACTACTTTGTTTGTCTTTGGAGTACGCTGCCTCACCGTCAAGTCTCGCCTTATATCTCATGCCTCTTTATTATACCTGAACAGGCACTTACGTGGGATATATTAGTATACATCCCAGATGATGTTCGCATTGTAAGGCGCAGCCCTTTTCGATTTGTCATATTTTCCTTCATATTTTCGAGGTATGTACATCTATGCATCGTTCTTGCCAAGAGTTGACATCTAAGTAGACTTTTTTCTGCGGCCTACATCTTCCTTGGTGTCCTGGGGAGAAGTGTGTACATCCCCTCTGTCTCTCGTGAAACTTAGACCTTACTTGTAATACCACAGCTATGCCAAATAACAACCCACGCATGTTAACTTTAATCGCCACTTGCCTGAGCACTTTGGCAATGGTGTGTGCAACCTACCTGTTTCTTCGACGGGTACATGCTGTGTATGCCGACAAGCAATGGGTTCGGTGGCTCTTTTCTATCTTTTGGGTTATACATGCTGCGTCCGAGCTCGCAGCACCTCTCGGCATAATCCCAACCTATATCCCAGGAACCCATTATACCAGGGCCCCCCGTGCCCAACCTTACGTCACTTTTGTTGGATTTGTTGTTCTGCTCTTCGACACATCCGTGTTTTTGGCAATCTCTTACAAAATTGCAACAAGCCACAGTTCGTTGGATGATAGCATCAGATGGGGTACTTTGGTGTCAGGGAAGGCACTTCCTAGGTTGTCGCGTGCGATTCTACGAGGAGGTCAGCAGTATTATTTGTAAGTATGGGAATAATTTGGCATGGTGGATGTCCAGATCCCATTGACCACTATCACTGCTAGAATTACAGCCACATGGACCATCCTCGTCACAGTGATGGTTCATGTCCCTTCTGTCCGTCCCCAAATCAAAGTCGCAGTTGCAGTGCCATTTCCTCCCCTTGTAGTCTCGATGGCTTGTCGGGTCTTCCGAAACACTAAGTTGTTCGATTTTGATGCAGCTTCAACAAACCCCACGTCCAACCTCCAGTTTACACATAATCCCGGCTCAGAGAGGCGTTTTGGAGTGATTATTAGGTGAACTGATATTTTCTTACTTATCTCACATGTCATAATTCACACTATTACTCGTCACAGTGGCATGTAGAATTTCTTTTCTCTCTTGGCTTTCCTCTTGATCATTGTCCCAATTCTACTTATACCCGTTGTATGCTTTTTTTGTCCTTGGGCAAGATCGGCTCACAATACTGAATCTTAATGCACATTATACAGATTCGGATAATCATCACCAACTTGGCTCTTGGCCGAGATCGATATCATTATCTCACACCTTCAATCGTTGGTTGACAACTGCCAACTACACTGTCTAAATCTATTTAACGGTTGGTTCTTCTAAATACAAACGTCTATATGCCCGAGGATGATCCTAACATATGAGTGGTACATAAAATGGGAAGGCCTAGCTGGTGGCTTGCACATGCCAATACATGATGTCGACCTCTCCTGGCTTCACTGGAGCCCTGAACCCAGATACATACCTCAATCACCTGTCCCCTAAAGAAGCTACGGAATACGAGATCTGTAGGAACTTTACCCTGATTGTCTTAGGGGTATGCTCTTCCCCGTTATTACTGCTACTAAATTAATGCCTCTTTTCATGTTTTACAGGCAATTGTATGGGATATCTTGGTTTATATCCCAGACGATATTCAAATTGTTAGGCGTAGCCGCTTTCGATTCATCACTTTCTGTTTTATATTTTCCAGGTAATCTGTCATATCGGAACAGTATCTTTTGAAAAGAAAAAAAAAAACTAACAACTTGTAGGCTATTTGCCGCTGGTTTCGTTCTAACCAGCGTTATTCGGAGGAGTGCGTGCTCTATACTACTGCCCAGAGGAAAAACTTACCTGTGGTCTCTCAGCTACGCCAATCGACAATCCTGATACCCCAACTATGGTTGGGGGATCCTTCTGTGTATTGGCATTTGGGTGTTCATCTTACTTATTCCTTCGACGGGTTCATGCGGTCTATGCTGACAGCAGTCGGGTTCGGTGGTTCTTTTCTGTATTTTGGTTCACATATGCCCTGTGCGAGATCCTAGTGCCCCTCAGTATGAAGCCGAGCTTCATACCGGGGACGCATTGGTACAAGGACTCTGGTATCCACCCCTACGTTGCAGTCAGCTTCCTCTTTGGTCTCCTTTTTGACTCGGCTGTCTTCCTGGCAATCTCGTATAAGATTGCTTCAACCCACTGTTTAAAGGAAGAGCGGATAGGATGGGATAGCCTTGTCTCAGGTAAGGCACTTCCACGACTGTCTCGTGCAGTCCTGCAGGGCGGTCAGCAGTATTACTTGCAAGTATTGACTTTTGAGGTCTCTGAAACTCTACTTACTTTTGCTTTTATGTTTTTAGGATTACGGTTGGAATGATGGCTGTGGTCGGGATACTCCTGTATCTTCCTTCTGTGCCCCAAATTCCCAAGGCCGTGTTTCCAGTGCCTTTAATCCCTCTCGTGTCTTCTATGGCCTGTCGAGTCTTCCGAAACATCAAACTATTTGATTATAGTGCTGCTTCCACTAGAACTGTCACCAGTACCCACTGTGTATAGAACCAGCATTCCCATCATCTCCATATCATACATGTAATCTGACACGCTGCCAAACTCGGGTTTGGTGTTGATGCATGATGGCTTTCATGAGCGCGATAAGTGGGTCATGGCCGTGACTATTATTTCACTTGCAAGCCACAATCCAGCATATACTGATCTACTTTCTGATCGTTAGTGAATCATGAGTCCCAGCTGTTTCTATGCCAGTAGCAAGTTGGGTATGTCGTAGCACCACCACTGCAACATATTTCCTCGTGATCAGCTAAACGAGGACCTAAAGTTCCAACTGAACGACTGCGATGTAATAACAGGATATTTATCCTGCCACCTAGAACTTATCAGCGCCATCACTACTAGTCTCTCGGTGCCTCAAATGCATCGGACGATGATCGATTCCTTGCTACCACAGGGCCCATATGCTCCAGATAACCATCGACAGGTGCGTATGGGCAATTGGCATGGATCGCTATCAACTCAAAGAAGACTCGAGTCAAGGTTTACGGCAAAGGACACGCCAATATATCCAAGGTGGTCTCTCAGATGTGCTCCTCGCACGATATGGCACCCTCTGTTAATGAAACCTTCCTCAATCCAGATACCTACCTCAACCACCTTTCACCGGCTGATGGCAGACAATTTGAAATTAGTAGGAATGTCTTCTTGGTTGTCTTCGGGGTATGCCCTTGGCTTGGCAACCTAGGCTCGGTGGTCGAACTCACGGACACAGGCAATCGTATGGGACATTCTTGTCTATCTTCCGGATGACCTTCAAATTATGAGGTGCAGTCCGTTCCGGTTCACTACATCTTCTTTCATATTCTCAAGGTATTTCTAAGTGTGATGAGCCTTCCCCATATACTGACATACCCAAAGGCTCTTCGCCGCGGCCCACACTTTGTGTAGCATAATTGGGAGAAGTGGGTCTTGCGTACTCGCGTCTCGATCCTCACCGTTTTAAGCTTTCTTTGTTTAGCGATGCCAATCGATAATCCGCACGCTCTGTCACTTGTTGGTGGCTGTTTATGTGCCTTATCGATTTCATGTTCCGCCTTTCTGTTCCTTCAACGAGTGCATGCTGTCTACGCCGACAGCCGACCAGTACAACGACTCTTCTCTTTCCTTTGGGTGATTTATGCCGGCTCTACGGTTACACTGCCCATCGGTGTAGTGCCGGCCTTCATACCAGGGACACATTACTTTCATGAATCCATTATCCAACCATACATCGTTGTTAGTGCCCTATCCTCTTTCCTGTTTGACAGCTGCGTTTTCCTAGCGATTTCACACAAGATCGCATCGACACACAGTTCACTGGATGAGCGGATTGGTTGGGCAACTCTCGTGTCAGGCAAGGCGTTACCTCGATTGTCGTGTGCTGTCTTGCAAGGGGGACAACTATATTATTTGTACGTTTTGCGGATGATTCACTGAAAAACAATGAGCCTGATGCATTTCTCTACTTAGGATTATCGTCGGAGCGACCATTCTAGCTGGCATATCGCTTTTACTTCCCCCACCATTCCCGGGCACGCTCAAATCTATCTTTACGATACCCGTCGTGCCTCTCGTGGCATCTATGGCTTGTCGAGTTTTTCGAAATATCAAGCTATTCGATTTCAATGGTGCATCGGCATACCCCATTTCTACTATTGAATTCGCACAGGCCACCTCTCCGACAGTACTACCGCAATGTCAATCGGCACATCCATCCGAGCCCCCCTCTCCCTTGACGACTACCATGCCGTCGTCTCCAAAAACCTTGAAGCTTTGTGGTTCAGTTCAGGCCTGATGGTGTCCTTTCCATCAGCCTACCGCAACCTCGAACTCTTTCCCCTTTAGGAGTCCAGCGCCTTTCGCCCCAAATGTCGCTGGGTCAAGTCCTTAGTTTAGGACTCAAACGGAACTATGTCCACGGTATGCAGGACCGTTCGTAGGGCTGCGTTTGGCCACAGAAGCATGACGACTCCTTATCCTGAGTCACCTAGACTAGATCATATCTCCCATTCCATTCCTCTGCGAGTCTGCGCGTCATGCGTCTTCCCTCCAATCTAGGAGAATGGCTTCATGTGACCAATATGTTTAAACCAAAACATCAATATTGCCATCAGTCACTAAATCCTATGATTCTTTCACCTTATTTCAGCTGCAGATGACGCAATCCGCCTACCGACTGGCGACATACTACTTGTGGAAATTGAAGATGCCTGTCGATGTGAGTGAATAAAAGAGTTGGTCTCGGGTCTCCCACTCCCACGTCTGGCCTCCGCACTCAACCCCAACCGCCTCCTTTGTCCAAGACTTCAAATTGACGTTTAAGATGGGAGAAAAGACGTTGTCGACAGACTCGGAGTCACATTACAGCGGAAAGGATTATTTCACTCCGAAAGACAGACGATTACTACGGAAAGTAGACTTAAGGTATGTTCTTTCAAGTGCCTCTCTGATTCTAATCCGACAATATATGCACACGCAGATTATTGCCCATCTTGACGGCGCTGTATCTTTTGAGTTTCTTGGATAGGTATGCAGCACGACGACTTTACATAGTTTTGGATCGTATACTGACAATGGTATAGAACAAATATCGGAAATGCGAAGTGAGTCTTGACGAAGTATAGCTGCTCCCTCATGATTGCAACTACATTGCTAATGCGTCCAGAATTCTTGGTCTCACAACCGTATGTGATGGAGCCAAAGGTTTTTGATCATGGTTGAGTTTACTTAGTTCGATTTCAGGATCTCGGCGTCACATCCTCCGAATACAACACCGCTCTCGCACTATACTTCATCGCCTATGTCATTTTTGAAGTCCCTGCTAACGTGGGTGACCGACTCTACGAGCTAGCCACTACACGTCCTTGACCCGCGTTTCCCAGATCATGTATGTGTACCCGCTTCAGTACAGTCTAGTGCATTAGTGGACGCCATAACAGCTTGAAACGCTTCAACCCACAAATATGGCTCCCGACATTGACTCTTACCTGGGGTGTAGTGAGCATATGTCAAGGTCTTGTCACGAACAAAGCTGGCCTCTTTGGAATTCGATTCCGTGAGCTTTTTGCCTTCACTCTCCCTACGCGTATGCTCATACACCGACCTCTTATTGTACAGTTCTGGGGGTAACAGAGGCTGGCCTATTCCCAGGTGTCATCTATGTATTCTCAGTGTACTACCGCAGGTGTGGAATCCGTCCGGCTGCGCACGGCTATTCGTATGACTGACTCTCACGCCAGACATGAAAGAAGCTGGCGTGTCGCACTTTTCTTCGGAGGTGCAGCGCTCGCAGGTGCATTTGGTGGTATCCTTGCGTACGCTATTGGAAAGATGGATGGTGTAGGCGGCCGAAAGGGTTGGGAATGGTATTCCGCGCTTCTTCGATTTTCCTTAGTCTCATAACGCTAACGAGCATTTGATTTTAGGATTTTCATCATCGAAGGTATCATCACTGTTGCAGTCGCATTCCTCGCGTACTTCATCGTTCCCACCTGGTCACACAAGGCAAAATTCGTACGCCTAGAGTCTCTTTTCTTTTCATAGAACCTTCGCTCACGCAGCGTATGATTTGTAGCTGACGGAACCGGAACGTGAACGCCTCCTCGAACGTCTCAATGCCGACTCTGACGCAGGGTTAATTGAAAAATTCGAGTGGTTCTACGTTAAACAGGCGTTGACAGACCACCTTGTGTGGGCGTATGCATTTTTGTTCCATGGATTCGCATTTGTTTTGTATTCACTGAGCTTGTTCTTGGTGTGTTGCACCGTTCCACCACGGTGAAGACTGGGGGCTAATGAGGATAAATATGCAGCCTTCGATCATCCAAGGATTGGGGTATGCGAGCTGGAAAGCGCAGCTGTATGTGCCATCCAGCTGCTTTGTCCTTGGAAACCTCGTTGACCACCTATTACTCCTTTGCAGACTGACCGTCCCACCCAACTCTCTCGCAAGTATTTCAATCTGGGTAACCGTCTGGCTCTCTTCGAGATATGACAAACGCGCAATATTCATCATCATCTCTGCGGGCATCGCTATCATCGGTGAATCCCCTTTCTATCTACTTCTTCAAGTCCTTTTTTCGGTCGCTCATGCACCAGCATGGACAGGATACATCATCCTCCTGACAACCAACACCCCAGGTGCACAGTACGTCGGTGTGCATTTCGCCGCTGCGGGCGTATACACTGGAAACGCTCTCCTCCTGAGGTATGTTCTGGCACGACACACTCCATCAGGTATCGAGTGACAAGGGGTGATGTAGCTGGCCGGGAGAGAACGTCTCAGCACAAACCAAACGTGCAGTAGCAGTCGCGATGCAAATCACGATTGGTGACATTGGCGCCATCGCAGGGTACGTCACCAATTCCTCTCCTAGGCATTGCATCAACCAACTTTTTGACTTCAACTTCGACTCTGGTTCCCTAGTGTCCTAATCTACCGACCTTCACTCTCCGCGCACCAATTCCGCACCCCACATATCATTGCGATAGGATACCTTCTCTTCTCAATTCTCGTCGCATCATACCTGTGGTGGTGGATGAGCAAGGAGAATGGCCGTCGTGCTGCTACCTTGGCCGCCCGGAAAGGGAGTCGAGAAGGAGATAGTGGTGGAAAGGGTGAGGGTTATGAAGATGAGTTGACGCCAGAAGAGAAGCAGAGACAAGGCGACCGGGCGTTGCGATATAGATACGTTTATTAAAAAGACTTGGTGTTTTGTCTTTTTGCTTTTTAAATGATCAATTTTCTTGGTTAAGATACGGAATAGAGGTGACCGGTTTTCGAGCCTCGTTCTCTAGAATTGACGTTGATAGTATCCCCGGTAGATCTGCCATGGGAGTTTCCAGTCGCGTAGCTGCAACTTGGGGTCAAACGCGTTAAAATTGTTCTTCTCCAAACGTTGCAACAGATTGGCTATAGGAACCTGGAAAGACAATTCGGTATTTGACCTTTCAGACTTCAAGTAAAAAAACACGTACCCCAGCAAGGAAAACAGGCATAGCTCCTACGGGAACCTTCCCGCCCATTCCCTCCTCCTTCAACATGGACCGCGCAGTAATCATATGATCATTCGCAAGCGTAGCAAACTCGAACACTGCGTCCTCCACACCCTTCGCCTCCGGCCCGTATCTCATAACCTCTTCCTGCCTCACGCCGTGCCTCGACGTGATTTCTGCAGGGATGACGTTCCGACCTTGTCTTGTATGGAAGGATAAGGCACGGAGGAGTGTGGTAATGGTTTGGGCGGTACCGAGGTGTGAGGCAGCGTGTGAGAGGGCGTCAGATGTGTTTAGGGGTGGAGGGAGCAGCGAGAGGAGGAGGTAGAGAAGTGTGCTGGATGTTGATTCGGCGTGAGCGGTTATGGAATCTATGGTTTGGTAGGATGTAGTTTCGAGTTCTACGTCCTAGGAAAAGATGATGAGTTCAGAATGTAGGGACTATGAAAGGGGACATACGCGAGCGTCGATTATGCGTTTGAAATGGTATGGTTGTAGGTTAGCGTGTTGGGTGGCGTCGTATAACGCGAGCGCAATGGGATGTCGTGGTGGTCTGCCCTACGTGTATAAGTTGACAAATGTCTCAGATAAGATAGCATGCCAATGAACGCACGTTGAATATGTCCTTGACTGCATCCCTCCAAAATTGCATCCGCATTTTTCCAATCATAGTATTGGACACATGGTCCTGTACTGTAGCTAATTCCACCTAAGGATTCAACGCAGTGGTCAGTTACCTCCGTCGAGGAATAGGAGTAGGGGAGAATACGCACGGAGAATGCTTTAATACCAAAATACGCCCCCTGCAGTTCTTTCGGCCAGAATTGTGAAATCAAGTACGACTCGTAGTCGTGTTTCCGGACGAGATCTCTGCAATACCCGACAGGGTCCGAGAGGCCAACAGAACTGTCCACGCCCTGTTGTTGTGTCGTGTATAACCGCCTAAAGCGCTTGATTTGTGCAGGGGGACGCGACAGTGCGCGTAAGAGGGCAAGATTTGGTGCCCGCATCGCGTCCAACGTTGGTGGCTTCAAGCAAAGGGTCTACAAAGAACGGACCGGAATGTGTATATGACGCTTGTTATTTGGCTGCAACGTGTATTTCAAGCACGGATGGACCAATCGGAATAGAGAAAGTGGAATTTGTGTGGTCATCGCTCTCTGTCTAGTATGCGAAGGTCAGGTCTTCAGAGAGATGTTCTCGCTCTCTACAGACGGTGAGTTGTATTCTAACACATCTTTACATTCAGCTACTCACACCACGGCGTTCTGCAGAGCACTCCGGATGGTGAAAACCAAACCCCAATCTACCCAACACAAGTTCCTTCTCTTCGTCCGATACACTTTCCACCAGAACGCAACATCAATCGCACCTCGCGACGTCAATGCCATAGAACACCTCCTACGAAAGGGAACGCGGCAGCTAGAGATGTACGAGGACCCGGGCGTGAAGGATTGTTTCGTGTCGAAGGACATGCTCGACTGGCAGGAACAGTGGCGGAGAGGCCATAAACCCGAGGCCACGAACAGAAAATAATCTATATTCTGTGCATACACCTGCAACCCGCATCGATGTATACCACGCATACATGTATATTACCACCCCCAACACCCGCTCGCAAATTATCCGCAATTTTGATAAATTATACACACGACTACTGCATGCATTCCACCTACTGCGACGAGGATCCAAACAACCCAGCAGCAGCCGTCTGACTAGCAATTTCCTTCGGCGTCGCATTGGCCTTCGCAGCCTCTTCAGCCGCCTTCTTCTCCTCGGCGGCTTTGGCCGCTTTACGAAGTCGATACTCCCGCCTTTGCTTCCGATTCATAACCTTTCGCTCTTCTTTGAGGTGTTCGAGGACCTGGGCATTGTGGTATGCGTCTCGCTCTGCCTCAACAAGACCGACGGCTTTCTCATACGCGAGCCGCCGTTCGTTGATGACTTGTTTAATGCGTGCCATGGATTTACGAACCTATGAGAAACCGAAACGAGTGAGAAAATAAAGGGAGGTACGAGGGAAATGGGGAAGAGACATACGTGATACACCTTGGTCGCGTTCACCTGGAACTGCTCATTCTGCACTCCCATTCTCCTCGCCTCCTCTTTCTGCGTCGCGAGAAGGTTCCGTTCTCTTAAGAGGACATACCACAACATGTGCAGGTCCTTGAAGCTCTTTAACCGCAGTTCCTCAGCTCTCCATCCACGTCCTACACTCGTCCAACACCGACGAAACAGTAAGCACAAGCTATATCATTCATGAGAATAGAAGCGCACCGGAAACCTCTTGCATACTCTCCGGAGTTTCCACAACCTCAAACCTCGCATCTCCCTCGAGCACCTCCCCATCCTTGGGCTCCTTCCTCCTAAAAAAGGCATACAGTCCATGATCCTCTCGTACAGGCACCCTCCCCTTTCGCCAATCTACAGCCTTTGTGGTCTTCGTTGTAGTCACGGGTACTTGAGCATCAGTAGGAGTCGCGTTGACAACTTCCGCAAACCAGCGCCTGCATTGGAATTGTAGTGGTGTCCGTTGTCGGAGTGTACGCGCTAGGAAGAGCATGGACATGAGTAGTGGTTATGGACGGGATGGTCGAGCGGCCGAATGTTCCGCGTCCTATGGCAGTCAAAAAAAGTTGACGCGCGCGAATTAGAGAAACGTGACCCAGCATCGTCCCTTGGCTCGTCACAACCTCGACTCAAGCGCTCAAGCTATCCCTTCAGTCGTTTCAATAAATAAGCTGCATTACAGTCCAGAAAATATGAAGAATACAGGAAATTATTAATCAACAGTTTTCCTCGCCCACTTCCTCTGCCCTGAAGCAGGCGAAAAACTCCTAGGAGGGGGTGTCGCAAACCTATGAACAGGCTGACCCTGTCCAACTGGCTCATACGCAGTCGTCTTTGCTTCTTCCCTCGCCTTATCCGCTTTCACCTGTGGCGACACAACCTCCTCTCCCTCATCCTCCCTCTTCTCCTTCTTCTCCGCAACAACAGGCTTAACTTCCTTCTTACCCCAGTACATCCACATCTGCACTCCAAGGATCATATTCAACACTAATGCAAGCGCGAAACCGGACAGAACGAGGACGTCCTTGACTTCCGTCGCAGTCGTAAACAACCTCGCTACACACCCTAAGATCTGTGCTATAACAGCGACGGCACTAAGTTGGCCTGTGCTCCCTGCTTGAGCATTCTGTACGATTTGTGGCACTTTGGAGAACAGCGACAACGGCAGGGTGGAGAATTGCACTAGGGCGAGTGTGCTGAGAGGGAGAGAGGAGAGGGTATACGCCGTCCCTGCTGTTGCGAGAAGTGCGAGGGTAAGATCGCGCGGTTTGTTCGATGCTGATGGTGCGTAGGCGATGATGAGTAGTGTGATGAGGATATCCTGCATCGTCAGGAATAGGTTCTCGCCGTATGTCGAGAATGGGAAGTTATTTTTGACGGAGTAGGCTAGCGTGATTGCATATGAGAGTGTTTCGAGGATATAGGCCGTTAGTGAGAGGCCTTCTGCTGAGTTTGCGTTGAGAACTGGTAAAATACGGAGTTGGCAATTGTCAGAATTTCTTTCGTTGTCGTCGAGGAAGGGTGTAACAGCGTACTCAAGAGCATTTGTGGGACTTTCATCACTGAACCGCCTACGACGATCCCGATCCCAAGACCTTTGGAAATCGCATACTTGAGGCAATCAATATCACCGACATTAAGGTCCTCGACCAACGACACATAGCATTTCTATCCGTCTTGTCAGTATCGCGCCAAAATAAACACTGAACTGCAGGACTCACCTTGCCAACGACGGCAACACCCAAGTCCCGGATAAACCAGGGCAAATTACGAGTTATAGCGGACATGGTGGTCGGACGAAGAAGCAAGGTGACGAGGGTTTGTCCGATCCGCGTTACTTTACCTTCGACGTGGATGTCCACGTGGATTTAATCCGTGGCTGTGCAACATGCTCTGAACGCAACTCACCACCACCTTCACAACTTTACATTCATAAACGAGGCCATATCGTGTTGATCCCTCCCTCATGGTCCACGAACATTCGGCTACGCATAATAGTTGAAGCGATATTAAAATTATAGAGCTTTTAGCAACGAATGCCGGAAATGAAGATTGAACTCGGGGCGACAGGAATCGTGGCCTCTGACCCGGAATGGATATGGAAAAACCACTGCGGAGCCTGCCTGTCGGCGGAGACAGCACCGTCCCCTTCAAGAAGCAAAGGCGGAACATATCATTGACAATAGACCTTTACTTCCCCTCCGGCCATTACTGCCAATATACGTGACTGCCGATAGGCATTCCCGACGTTTGTTGAGATATGGAAACAAAGTCCAGGTATTATCATACATACTAATCGTGAAAACGTTGCAAAGGACATGGCCTGTAGCAAAGGCTCTACCAGATTCAGTCCATTGACGGGGATTCGGTTCGAGATCTGGAGCACCTGGAGTATAAAGCCCGGGAAATGATGATTCTAAAAGGTTTGTGTGTCATGACTCAAATGTCGGCAGGGGGGTAGAAGTATGAGATAGACGGTGGTAAAGAATCCAACCAAGAATCTCAACAAGACCTCAAAACAGCCAAAGCAATATTATAATGTTACATGCTCTCCCATCGGGGCGGCCACAAACCGTGTAATGAAAGACGGGGATAAGGACATCGTTAATCTATGTACCCAGACCGATTAGCAGAGACGAGATCTGTTCCGGGAGCATTAAAGTCATATAATTTGATGTTTCGGAAGACACGGCAGGCCATGGAAGCCACGAACGGGACCAAAGGAATAACAGATGCAGCCTTGGGCATCTGAGGAACGGAGGGAAGATATAGAAGGATTCCGACGAGAATCATCATTCCGACCGTCATCCTAAACACAAAGCAGGCACATCAGCGGGATCCAACGGCCCAAAAAGAAAGCCATGACTTGCAAATAATATTGTTGACCTCCCTGCAGGATTGCACGGGACAGTCGAGGAAGCGACCTGCCTGATACCAGGCTAGTCCATCCAACTCGCTCACCCGGTAGACTATGTGACGATGCAATCTTGTATGAGATTGCCAGGAAGACAGAGGAGTCGAAAAGGACCCCAGCGAGGGTACTAAGAGCAATAATGGGCCGGATACCGGAATTCTGGTAGTAGTGAGTGCCTGGGATGGTGGTCGGTTCTGTAGTGAATGGGGCCGGGATTTCGCACACGGTATACACGAGCCAATATATGAAAAAGAACCATCGGACCCATTTGTTGTCAGCATATACTGCCTGAACTCGTCGAAGGAATAAAAAGGATGAGCATCCAAAGGCTAACGTGCAAAACAGCCCCCCAATAAAGGTTGGTGTGCGCGGGTCGCCGGTCGGCACGGCTAACAGAAATTGGTGACCCTCCATGACCATCATTCGGAGCATTAATACGTACTCCGCCGAATAACTGCACTGACGACGTAACCTACAGCAAATAACCTACGTGCTGTCAGATATCTAGAAAAAACTTCACTGTGGCACACTGAGTCACCTGGAGAACACGAAACAAAATATAACGGGTCCAAAGCGGCTTCGCCTCACGATCTGTAAGTCGCACGGGATATAAACTAGGATATCCCATATCGTGGCCTACAAACCGTGAAAGATGTGTTAGATCAGGCGTTGCTATAGGGGAAAGCCCATACTCCAAGGACAGCTAGGGAGATATTCCTGCAAATTTCAAATTGCTTGGCTGCTGCCGGTAATAGATGATTGAGATATGTATCCGGATTCGGGAGCTCGACAGAGTTAGAGGAGGTAGACATCATACGATACAAATGAGCGACAATACAAGAGCTTACTTTATATATGTCCCGGAGCGACTCCTATAGACTGACACCCTCTCCAGTGGACAGGATTGGGCTAGCAAGATGATTATCCTAGCGTATATGAATAGAACATGGTTACGAGGTACGCTTCCCTTCCCTCAGAGACATATAGAGATAGCCACCAGAAGCCTGTGGATCGCAGTATGAAAGGGCCAACGGTAACTTTCGCGCTTGGAGCAGCACCACTAAGACGAAATGAGTGTTTAACCAGCGTGGGTCAATTCATTGATCGTGCCTTGTATAATAGCTCCAGAACTATACGAAGAAGGTACAGAGGTTACGAGCCTTTCAAATCTAAAAATCATAGATTGCATATCAACCATAGAATCCTTAATATGATCTTCGGGCTGGCATACTTGAACTAGGAGGCAAGGGGAGGCCGGCCAGAATGAGGCCCACCTAGCAGTCTGAGGGCGAGTGACGGAAGGGCAAGATAGATATTGGATTTGATGTTTGCAACGTACCATCGAGGGGTCGGATGCTTTGTTGTTTCAAAGATCTGATAAGGTATTTAAGCCAACTTGAAAGGAGGAGCAGACAGTATGGCCAGTATAACTTTAATTGGCGGATGGATAAATCCGAGCTGCGCTGTAGCTCCAATGACAGTAATCAATTTGATTGTTATTCCATATCGGCGATGTCCAAGGGGCGACGAATAGTACCCAGGAGTGATACTGTTGGCTGCCTCACAAAATCGCAGCACGCGAAATTCGAGGGAGCACCCTGCTTAACTCTAAAGTGTGTCGCAGCCGATAAGCCTGTCACCCAGCGCGATCTCATCTACTGCAACTTTGTATGAAATGGCCAACAAAATAGAAGTAGTGGAGTACACTGGACCTGGTGCTATAATATGGCGTTATAAGGGAGGACCCTGGAAATAGTGGTGTAACCGCGGGCATTTGCATTGCGGGTTGGATAGGAAGAAGTACTATCGATCGTAAGAAATACTTTGTACAAGAATGGGATCTACCGTGGGAACTTTGAAGTCATATAGTTTGATGTTTCGGAAGACGCGGCAGGCCATAGAAGCCACTAGTGGGACCAAGGGGACTGCAAACATGGCCTTGAGCATTTGATGGACGGAGGGAAGGTACAAGAGTATTCCAACGAGAATCATCATCCCAGCCGTCATCCTGAACAAGTAGACATCAGTGGAGTCCAGAAGTCAAAAAGGTTACTACTTGCAGGTAGTATTGCTGACCGCCCTGCAGTATTGCGCGGGATAGTCGGGGAAGGGCCTTACCCGTTACAAGGCTATCCCATCCAATCCCTTCATCTGATAAGCTATGTGTCGATGCGATTTTGTACGAGATGGCCAGGAAAACGGAGGAGTCGAAAAGGATGCCGATAAGGAAGCTGAGAGTAGCAATAGGGTGAATGCCAGAGTCCATGTAATAGTGAGTCCCTGGGATAAAGGCGGGCGTCACACCGAGGGGGACCGTGATTTCGGACACAGTGTACACAAGCCAAAAGATGGAGAAGAACCATCGGACCCGCTTGTTGTCGGCATAGACAGCGCGGATCCGTTGAAGGAACAAGTACGATGAACTTCCAATTGCCAATACGCATAGAACTCCGGCAGCCAAAGTCGGGGTACGGGGGTTGTCAATCGGCATAGCTAAAAGATCATGTGCTGTTAAACCTTCATAAAATAATACGAGAGTATTAACACGTACTCCTCCGAAGAACTGCACTGAGGACATAACCTATAGAAAATATCCTAATCGCTATCAGATCTGCTCGAGGAAAGTCATTCAGCGAGCTGAATCACCTGGAGAATATAAAACAGAAAATCACGAAACCAAATTGACTCCGTTTCACGATCTGAATGTCATCTGGAATATAAACCAGAATATCCCATATTGTTGCCTATAAAGCATGAACGGTCACGTTAATGATTAGACTGGATAGTCGCAGGAGAAGGCTCATACACCAAAGATAACCAGGGTGATGTTTCTACAAATCTCAAATTCCGTGGCTTCTGTGGGCGACAGGTGATTGAGATACGTGTCTGGATTTAGGGATCCCACAGGAAAGTTAGGAGAGGTAGACATCGTACAGAAACGTACTAGGACGATACAATCGCATTTCTATATACTGAGGTGACTCGTGCCGGCGTCCCGGAACTGAGTCAGTCTAACCTAGCTGATTGGCCTCCTTTGTGCGATATGAACATCGGGTATCATTACACGAGATGCTTCCATTTATAGAGCAGGTCACCTAAACACTGCTACTTTTGTGCAATCGAAATAAGTCCACCAAACTTTCTTACTTTTCTATTTCTCTGGTAAAGACACTTCTTTCGCCTGTCTGAACAAAATATCCAGACAGAATTTTATTCCATTAAGAATTGACAGACCTATTCCTTTGGGTGCTTCACCTGATGGCCACATCTTCCAAATGAGGAAGATTTCCAAAAGTGGCCATTACATAATCTCGTCAACCAGTCTGATTTTGCAGCAATGCCCTCTGAAACACGCAGGAATGAGAGTGGTATTCTACATGTCTGGATGTCACTTGGTTCCTTACAACGAACAAGCGATGAACGCGGCAAAATCTGGTCAAGATTATTATTATTTTCATTTTATTTTCATTTTAGGGACCTCTTCCCCGCCGAGACGGCCACTGCACACAAGTGGCGGTGTTTAGGCGCCGCGCACCCATAGCTGTAATCATATCTCGGGACGCACAGAGATTGGGCACCAGAAACTGCGAGCAGAGGACAACAGGCTGTATATCACTTCCTTCCGTGACACCGAAAACATAACTTCCAGTGAAGAGTCTGATTAGTTGTCAGTTTTGACGATAGAATATTGTTGGAATCCCGAAGTTTCTGCAAATTTCAAGTCCTGTTGCGTCAGGTGGCGAGACTCGGAGCTGGTTGGGATGAGTCAGGATTAAATATCAAGGAACATCTATAGGGGGGAAGTGTGTACGCTCTCCATACGCGTAAGTCAGGCGTGAGCCAAAAACATTGTCATGGCCTTGCATCGGCCTTACAAAAGCTTCGTGTGCCTCGGACCGGTTCTCCATGGACATTGACCAGAATGAAGCGGTGCCGCAATTGTTAAGAGACAGGTCCGAGTCATCGGTGTGTGTTGTCTGTGCCAGGGTGTGTGAGGCCACGGTATTCTCGGGACGATGAGGGCGATTAAGTGGAATTGCATTAATATAGAAGCTCGCAAAATTACAAAGGCCCGGAGCTTGCGAATGGGTATCGAGGGTGAGATCACGGTAAGCGAATAGAAATCAGAGGCCAACTGGCAAGGTATTGAAGCGCGGTAGCAGTACTGGATGCAATTTGCGGTAGCGAGTACTTAAAGGGGGTGCACTGGCTATGCACAATGCTGGTGATTAACCATCTACAGTAAACACGGAGACTCAAGGTATCCTCAGGGATGAAGTTTGTGCTAATCTAGCTACTCTAACCAGAGCACACACACACAGCCAATGGTACCGCATCAAGCGGCATCAGGAATTAGGGGTTTCCTTTTCGGCCCGCTGCTTTCAGCCCTTCTGCTTTCATCAACGCCATTCGTGTCGTTTCGTCATTGTTTATGACTTTGTGAGGACCCTTTATCTTTTGCATTGCCCTTTCGAGGATTTCTGACCTTATCGCCTTTTGTAAACTTTTTTGCACATGAATCATTACAGCCATGTCGGGCGTCGAATCAGTTGAATTACTATGTTATGCAGAAATGAACAAATTTTGCATTTTTTGACTATGCTGCAGTCTAATAAAGAACAAAAGGATGGATTTTGTAGGCCAGACTTCGGGTACAGAGATGGTTCTCTGGCAAGGAAACTAAGGCCAGGAGCTTGCAGCCTTCCGCATACCCTTTGGACTGACCTTGCTGTCCTTTGTGAAGGCTTTGCGAAGGCCTTCGACGTGGACTTCCACGATGTGTCAGCATGACGCGTCTTTTTTGCGTCATCCGTCTCTTTCGACACATTTCATCCCTTTACCTGCTATTAAAAGGAATGAAAGGCGTCGAAATAGGAAATCCCTAATTGCTGATGGGTACCGGTACTGATGCGGTAAGATTGCAGTACTCCTCACCCCCAATACTTGTGAAAGGCTGCGAAACCAACAGGCGCGGGCTCATAACGGAAAACGGAATACACATTTTTCTATTACATAATGGAAGGCGTCAGTCTTGTTTAATCAGTTGCGAAATGGTATGGAGAGGACATGCGAGGAAGGTATCACCAATAATCCCAGGCGGTGCCGAACCACCACTTGAGAGCTCGAAGAAAGAACCAAGACATTCCCCCTGTCCCACTTCAGTCGGTTGGAAATCAGCTGGACTTATTAACCGTGTCCTACTCGAGTCACCGAAAGCAATTAGTGAAGTATCACAGGTTGCAACCAAACAAGTGTCTATTCAATATTCAATGATCAACAGAGACAGGAAGGATACGCAGGATATATGCAATACCCCTTCCACGCGTACCGCACATCCTATATTACACGTAGTCACCACTCTATTAAGGGGCGTACTAGATACTTTATTACAACTGCATCAAACAGACTTTTTTTGCAAATAGCAGCACTTAACGGTACGCAGGATTGATGTCCGGCGGGACCCAGCAGCACTTTGCAGCACCTAGGGGTATCGGGTCTTCACACACGCGGGTGTCAGTGGTACGCGGGTGCGGCAAATTCTATAGGTGTGTTCCTCACAGTCTGCCTGCTCTCGTCGACCTGATACTCATCTCCTTCAGTGCTAAGCTTTTTCGAAAAGGTGCATTCGTCTCTGCGCACCTGTTGTTGTCAGCTTCCCACTTCAAATTCCAAACGCTCAGAGGTCAGAGAAAGTACTTGAACAATTGTTTCCCGAATTCTCTCCTATTTGAATCACTTCTTTACTACTTCGAAACGTTACGGATACAAGTACATGTGCTAATCATTCTGAACTGTGACCTTTCACGGCGGCAAGACGTACCCCGTAATTCCTTCACTTCCATATCCATACCTCTGAATAGCAATGTCCCGTTCAGCAGCGCTTACGGTATAGAAGTGGTCGATCACTCTCGCGTTGTACAGGCGATAGAGTGGGATAGCCCCGCATTGCTGCTTCGGGAACACATAACCCTCGATTCTTTCAGCAACGTAGCCATATCTCTGGATAGCAGTTCTGAGTTCAGATTCGGATGTGGTGTAGAAATGGTCGTTGGCTGGACCGTTCCAAGCGCGGTAGATAGGAACCGTTCCGGCGATCTGCGTGGGGTAAATAAGACCGGCGTAGCCTTCCAAGTTGTACCCAAAGGTTCTGATGGCTCTGTTCATCTCGGTGATATTGGTCGTGTAGAAGTGATCGTTGACAGCTCCGTTCCATGCACGCCAGAACGGAACCGCAGGGTCACGTCCCGCAGCACAAGCAGACTGCTTTTAAAACAACAAGCCTCAGATTCAGTCCACCAGCACGGGGTATGGGAAATTTAGTCTTACCGCGTCGATGGGTGCAACCAACGCTGCACAGAGAGTGACGAGAGAGAGAAGACGCATATTTATGAATATGAATCTTGGTGTGAGTGCGAATCTCAGTGTTGTAGTTAAACGTTGGACGCTGGAACTTGTTAATAACTTGAGCAGTGCGCCTCCATATATACTCCAACGCTGGGCGTTTAATAGTCAGTGCAAGTGGTTAGAAGAAAGAATGTCAGAAATGCTGTTGAAATCACTCCAATAAACTCAGTGCACGCCGGACTAATCAATCTAGACGATTGTTCGAAATGAACCTCTACGCTAGTTCGCTACGATAAATGACTTCAAACGCCATCCCGCGCCTACACTGGATGTTACCCTGGCTTAGTTTGCTGCCAAGGAGTATCAGGACAATAATATTTTGATAGAAGAACGAAAATTACAATGCACAAGAGAGCCAAGACTAATATTGACATTCATAAACATGGACCACCTGATGAGTTGATATGATTTTAGCCATTTAGTCATGCACCTAACGCCTCACCAGATGATATGGTGTAATTAGTGGCTTCGGACTAATAGCTACTGCTGGGCAACACGTATATCATGAGCGATCTGGATTCTTATGACGACGAAACTGTTAATTGTGTGTGTAATTCTCTCAGTGCAGGATTGTCCTATCTGACTTCAGTAGTGAGAGCAACGGCCAAGGCATAGTGCACGTCCTTCGTCGAGCCCCTATCGGTATCACCAGTGGATTGTTTCAGGGCCGCTCTAACTCAACGAAGGATGGTGGATTTCGAGATAGACAGGCAATGGCTCTGACAGTGTGTCTAAATTGTTTCTTCTAGCAGTCAGTGGATGTTTAGTCTCAGGCACTTATTGGCATTATGTCTACCGTGTCTGTTTGTTTCAAGTCTAATCAGAGCATATGACACCAAATGTACCGTGATTACTGAGTATCAGCGTCTCTGTATTGGGGCGTCCAATTCAAATAGGTGCATTTACTATGTATTCTAGTACATCCAGCCACCGCCACCAACACCGAAATTCTGCCCCTAGTCGAACTTGCCCTTCTTCCTCAACTGTTCTTCATCCTCTTTTTGCAACTCGACGTCAACAATCGCACCTCTGGATGGCTTATCCCCATGATCCATAGCCGGTTTCAATGGATCCTTCGCGCCCCGCGTGTTCTCCTCGGTCTGGAGCTTGCGTTTCTCTTCAGAACTTAGCTTATTTGAAATAGTGTGCTGGTCTCTGTATATTCACTATCGTTAGTTTCACGTTTCGAAAGTGACTATTTGGCCATTAAGTGGCGAGGTGGAGGGGGTGGGAGAGGTAGGAGACTAATATGTTTGGAATCGAGATTGAAGTGTGCAGGACCGAAACCATGTTCAAATCGCTCCCGTTGCTTGTGTATTGCTTCTCACTTGGCTTAGCGGCGCGCCTTCATTAGAGCATGAGGTCTTAATCTCGTTCGACGATCGCAAGCCACTCAAGTCAAACGCACTGCGTCAGCCCCCCCCTCGAATGGTCCAGTAATCGCTCATGCAACGCCGAGCCAAACGACGCTGGAGGCGAGAAGACTCCTTGAGTTAAACCGACCCCTGGATTAATAATTGTACAACAAAAAATACATGCGTCTTCCATCGGAATTATTGGTAACGTCAAGATAGCGAGTTGGTGGGCGGGGTACATGTTCACATAGAAATAAATCAAAAGTAACATGGAGACACAAGAAAGCATCAAATTAGACTATTGTAACGCATCAGCGACCAATTCCAGAATCTCTCTCACACTCTTCCCCCTATTCGCGTCATCCTTCGCCACACTCTGCCACACCGGCGAACGATGCGGCTCCGCAGCGATGCATTTTGTCCTCACTTCCTCTCTCTGCTCCTCCGTCCCATGCTGTCTCTCAAACTTCAACCACCAACCCCACGTATCCCCCAAATCTGGCGCAGTAGCTGCAGCCCGTCCGAACCACTGCCTCGCCTTCTCAATTTTCCTCTCCGCCCAGAACAACCTCGCAACCGTACATATGATAATAGGATTATCCGCGCTCTTCTTCAACGCATCGACGGAACGCGTCTTGCGCATGGGTCTTGGTTCAGACCAGACCGAGAGGGACCAGAGAAGCCCGGAGGTGGGACACTCTTGTAATCCACGTGCAAGCATTGCTTTCGCTTGCACTGCCCCTCCTGAGCGTTCCTCCACCCCGACGGATTCCGCCCAGAGTTCGTCATTGGCTGGATTTACAAGCCTAGCCTTCTCAAGAAGAGCACGGGCTCTGATGCTCTTGCCATCAGCTTCTTCGAGACGAGAGGCGAGGATCCAGAGAGTGATGTTTTTGGGGCATGCTTTCAACCCAGCGGCGTATGATGCGCGTGCTGCAGGGAAGTTTTTGAGTTTCTGATGGATTTGGCCTTGAATCATGTAGAGTTTGGGGAATTTGGGAAATTTGGTCAGGGCAGCTTCGAGTGTTTTGAGTGCGCTGTCGAGTTGCCCAAGTTGGCGTTCGAAGACGGCGGATTTCATCCAGATCTGCGAACGGATTAAATCAGAATTATGACTAGTATCACGGTAGATGGGCTTACTCTGTCGGTATCAGCAACGTCTCTAGCACGCTGTAGTAGCTGCCTTGCGACGTCCATATTACCATTCTCGGATTCCAGCTTGACAGCAGCCAGCCAAATCTCTTCACTCTCAGGATTGACATTGAATGCGCGTTCCAAGACCTCTCGCGCAGCAGGAACATCCCCAGCCAACCACTTCTCTTTCGCAGCCATAAGCCAAAGCACTTCCGCTTGCGGACAGTGCTTGACCGCCTGACCAAGCAATGCGTCTAGGCTCTCCCTGCACAAAACAATGCAGAATCAATACGCAGCTCAAAAAATACCGAAGGGATAAAAAACGAAAAGAAAAACCACGCACCTTGTCCCATGAGCTTTTTCCAACTCGGCGGCCCTCCTCCACAAATTCCTCCGATCAGGGAAAACTTTCAAGGCATATGCTAGAATTGCCCTCGCTGTCCCTACCATTCCCCTGGCCTCTGCACTTTCCGCATCACTGACCCACGTGTCCAGCCGATCTTCCTCTTCAACCTCCATCGCCACCGTTGCTTTTACAATTGCTTCACACGTCCTTGGGCTCCCCTGACTCTCGCACTTCTCCGCTTCCTTGAGCCATTGGTCCCGGGTTAGTAGGACTTGGTGTTTCCGCAGTTCGCGGACAGCAAGTTCAATTGTCCGGTCGACAACTTCGAGTTCTTTGGCCTTCTGCTCCTCTGATTTAGGTTCTGATGTAGATGGCGAAGTAGCTTCTTGTTCAAGTAGGCGGCCAGCTGCAATCCAGATCTCATGACTTGTTGGAACAGCTTTTCGAGCTTTATTGAGCACTGCTTTCGCGCGCTCCGGAGTTTCCAGCCGTGCGAGAGCCAACCAGAGCTCGACAGACATAGGGATGACTTCGACTGCACGTGCGAGGAGGATTCGGGCATCTGTGGCTGATTCTTCGAGATTAACGGTTTCCTTCCATAACCGGACCGAATTCGGTATGTGTTCGAGGGCTAGACACGAGGAAGTTGAAAGTTAAGATTGAGACCGAGATTAGCTTGGAGAAGGAAATTGAAGCACACCTTTTCGCAGGACACGTTTCTTGGCTTTCGTGTCGTGCTCAAGATCCGCAGCTGCGAGCCAAATTTTGACACTCTGGCCAACATGTTGCACCGCATTAGCAAGAATAACTTTCGCATCATTGTTATTCTAAAAACCCCGTTAGTTGAGAATCATCATCCTTTTCAAAATCAAGATCAAAGCAGAGGGAAGTCGAAACTCACGTGCAACCGAGCAGCTTCTAACCAAACGTCTTCGCTCTTCGGGCAGTTCTCACAACCGGCCTTTATAATTTTTCGGGCTGCGACCATGCGACCGGCATGTTCTTCAAGACAGGCTGCTGCAATCCAACCAGGGGCATGCTTGGGATTGGATTTGACAAGGGAATCGAAGAGCATGCGTGCACGTTTAATGTCACCGATTTCCGCATCGGACTTTATCACGACACTATCGAGGGAAGTAAGATAACCTTTTGGGTCAACTGAAGTGGCGGTTCCCGCTGTGGAGGTTGTACCAGATATCTGGAAAACGTGTAAGTACTTCTAGGTAGATGGAAGAATTGAGCACCACCCACTTGGTCGAGTTTGAGAGAAAGTATTTTGTCACGAGCTTGACCGATTTCGACAAAATTCGTAAGTGTCCCGGAATCTGCGGGTGTAACGAAACCGCCCATCTAGGAAACGGTGGTCAGCCGATGCCGAAGCGTTCCCTTTCATTGGTAGGCGTACCTCCTGCTGTCGCGGGTCCAGAGCATTCTCGTATTCTCCCTTCGCCCTGTCGCCTACGAGCACGCTGTCCGGTACGACATATGACCTCTCCTCCTTTCTTCGTTTCTTCCTTGTCAAGTTCCCAACCTCTGGTATATTCTCCCACTCGGTGTCCGATACAGCAGCCAAACCACGCTTCAAATCCGCGAATTGTTGTTGAATCTTCGGTCTCTCGGCTCGATGTTTCGATAGTTCCTGTTGTTCTCGTGCCTCTCTGTGGAATTGGTGTCACAGATGTGAGAAGGAAGAAAGGAATGCTGTCAGCCTAATCAAGGAAGGCAGTAATGAGACTAACCCGGCACACACCTCCGTGCTTTTCGCCGTGAATCCATGGCTTGATCAACCTTTTCGTAAATCTTATCCGCCTCTTCGTCATCCTGTTCGTATGTCATTCCTGCAAAGAGACCATACTCATTATCTGGGTCTTGGAACTGTTCGGAATCCAATTCAGGTTCTTCGCCTCGTCGTGCTCGAGCTTCGCTAATACACTTATGAGTCTCACTGTTCTGTTGAGTTTTAAGTATGTACGTACGCAATAACTTCTTCCGAAGGACCTTCTCTAGCGGGGCCAATATCTGAACGGGTTGTGAAGCCGGAGGCACTGAATAATATATCAGTTAGTATTTTGTCAGGTTGAATAGTAATCAGACGTACCCTCGACCTAGACCAGCAACATAAGATGCTGGCGCTGGCATGGACAGGAAGGCAAGTTTATGAGGCTTGTTTTTCGCCGCCATCTTTGCAGCTTGGAGGATGGAAGATGTGAGTGTCAGCGGTCTTCGTCGTAAGGGATGTTGGGGAAAGGCCAGTCACGAAAAGTCATTATGTCAGTGATCACATGACGCTTACGCCCGAGTCACACACACCTCGCGCTTCACCGCGTCCCTCGTCTCCACCTTCAATGTACCTTTGTCCGTTCTGATCCCCAATGGCACACCTGGACAAACTAGCAATCCGCGGTATCCGCTCCTTCGATGACAAGCAAATTGCTGTCATCGAGTTTTTCTCTCCAGTCACGGTCATAGTAGGCCACAATGGTAGCGGCAAAACCACGATCATAGAATGCCTCAAGTATGCTACTACTGGCGACCAGCCGCCAGGCACTCGTGGCGGGGCATTCATACATGACCCCAAGATGGCCAATGAGAAGGAGGTCAAGGCTCAAGTCAAGCTGAGGTTCTTTGCTGCGAATGGTACTAGAATGTTGGCTGTTAGGAACTTGAGTTTGACTGCGAAGAAGACGACAATGTCGATGAAGACGTTAGAGGGTATCTTGTCGTTGGCGGACGAGTCGGAGAAGAGTGGAAAAGTAAGGGTGTTTCCTCTAAGTGCCTGCTGTGTCAACTGAATTATTTGTTAGCGGACGACTTTATCGACCAAGTGTGCCGAGATGGATATTGAGATTCCACAGCTGTTGGGCGTTTCTAAGGCTGTTCTTGAGAATGTCATTTTTTGCCATCAGGAAGATTCATACTGGCCATTTGCTGAACCGTCCTACCTCAAAAAGAAGTTCGACGAAATATTCGAAGCCACCAGGTGTGTTACCAGGCGCAACGCGTGAATTCCTGCTCATCCGGAAGGGAGGTATGCGAAGGCGCTTGATTCTATTAAGAATCTCCGCAAGGAGCGAGCATCAGACCTCAAGGCCGAGAACGCAAGACTAGCGGGACTGAAGCAGGAAAAGGACAGAGCTGATGATGTCAAGAAAAACCTCGCAGAGACCCGCACCACTATCGCGAATAGGGAGGCCGAATACGAGCAACTTAAGAACCAGTACGACGCGCAAGTTGTATCCAACCAGCAATTCTACGAGCACGCGACCAAGTTTCGTGAAACCTACATCCACATCGAGAATCTCGTCAAGCAAAAGGAACGCTTGCAAGATGACTATAAGGAGCTCAAGCTGAACCTACAGGAGCTGGCTGGTAGGTATCTCCACGTTATATGATGTCGCATGAAATAATGCTGGTTAGGATCCGACCAGGAGCTTGAAACTCGGCTCAGCAACTTCGACGAGCACATCGCTGTCCAAAAACGCAAACTACAAGCGGAGGTTAAGAAAAAGGAGGACTTAGAGGAAAGGATTGCGGATGTGCGACAAGACCACACAGACTGTGTTGTCCAGCACGGTAAACTTCTTGGAGAAGCCGAGGTACGACACAAGCCGCGTGACCCACTTTCTTAGTGTCTGACACTGTGTAGGCGCATAAACAGCAAACTGCCGAGCGAGAGCAGCTCATTCATGAAATCAGCGAGAAGCACAAGATCAAAGGCTTCAATTATTCGCCCTTGGAACGGGAGAAAGCCCATGAGTTCCTCTCCCGTCTCGAGGAATTGCGTCGCAAGCAGACTGCAGACCTTGAAAAGATACAGGTACACAACTTCGTTCACTTGGTTTTACAGCCTCTCAACTCCTTCTAGGCTGAGATCCGTGATAAAGCCAGCATTCATCAACGTAAGGTCCTGGAAATGAAGAGCGAGCTAGGTGGCAAGAAGCTTAAGAAGGACAACCTCCAGGATCAGATTGTAAGTCTCTCTTCATTTGCTTTCCGTTTCGGAACCCATCACTCATCACCCAATCATCCAGCATGAACGTCAACACTTGATCAAGAAAACTGAACGCCAACTCGAAGATGAACAAACTATCAAATCCGAACTGACCCTCCTCCAAGGCGACATCGAAGAAAAGAAATCTCGACTCTCCAAACTCAAGTCCGACTTGTCCGAAGCCAACTTTGACTTGCGCCTCCAGGAAAAGACGGAGAAGGCGAAGAGGATGGAGGAGACGAGGGAGCAATTGAATATGGAATTGCGGACGCTAAGTCTGCAGGCCGATTCGAGGGCCCGGCTGGATGTGAAGAGGGCAGAGGCGAAGAGTAAGACGAATGAGGCTGCTAACACGTGAGTTTAGCGCTTTTGCTTTGTGCTATTTTCTTACAGGGAAGGTTGACAGGTTTAACATTGTGAATGACAAGTATCGGAAGTTCGCCTCCAAAGATCTGTCCCAGGACAATATGGAGGAAGAAATTGACAACTTTCTGGGACAGAAGGAGAAGGAAAGATCCACGATCGGCACCTCCGTCGCCAACCTCCTTGCTGAAATTCAAACCGCCAATAAATCGAAGGATGACCTTGTTCGAGACAAACAAGCCAAGCAACGCGAGGTTGAAGGTACGTGCTTTCCCTACTATATACGCCTCTGTTTCGGCCAAACTGACCTCACTCTGCGACTCATTATCTAGTAATTAACAAGAAAATCAAAGCCGAATTGACAGACGACCTCGAGGACCTAACTTATGAAGAAGCGATGAAGGCCGTTGCGGAGGAAGTCGATTTACGACGTCGTGACGTGCTTATTGGACAGGCTAACGAAGTGTACGAGAATCTGATCAAGGTTAGCAAGGTGGAGAAGAAGTGTCAAGCTTGTAGTCGCCACTTAAATGATAGGGAGATGGCAACCATGGAGAAGACGGCAAGTCTCTGTTACTCATCAATCCATGACTCCGCAATGGCTGAGCAACAATGGTTTGTAGCTCAAAGCACTCATTAAAGGGGGCGAGAATCTGGATATCGCGGAGAGCAAAGAGACCCTGTCGGCTTGGGAAGAGATTCAGGAGAAGTTGCAGAAGCTGAGGCCCGCAGATGCGAAAAGAAAGGCTTTGGAGTCTGAGGAGATTCCTGCCCTCGAGATTAAGATCAAAGACCTCGATAAGCAAATCCCTGAGCTCAGACTGCGCGCAGATGAGGTTTCTTTATCCCCCTTCCGTGGCTGTTACCCTTCCTCACTAAACTCTATGTGAATTCAGGAACAAGAGAAACTCGACGACATTAAAGACCAAATCCGGGAACTTAGTAACTTGAAACAGCAAGCCTCAACAGTCTCGCGTTTGCGGAAAGAAGCGGAGAAAGCCCGGCAGGAAGCTGTGACTATTGAAAATTCGCTGCGGAGCACGGGTACGACTCGAACAGCCGACGATGTCCAGCGAGAACTCGATGAGCTCTCGGGTGCATTGTTAGTTCCTCCGTTCTGCTTCTTTCCATTGACATCTATATGCTGAGAGCGGCTTCTTTAGCCGGACAATTGAACGCGAGAAGCAGAGTTTGACGCTCGAGAGGGACAGGCAGAATGTGACCATCAGAACTTTGGAAGATAGCTTGCACGAGATGGAGAAGCAGGAGCTTGGATTGTCGAGCAAATTACACGATAAAGAAACACTAGAAGAGAATATAGCCAAGATGAGGAAGGAGATTTCCTCCTTTACAGAGTTGATCAAGGTTGATTCCCGTTGGTTAAGTCACTGAACATCCTAACACTCCTCGTTTTCAGGACCTTGACAACCAAATCGCCGAAGGGGAAACTCCTATCGAAGCGCTGAAGGCTTCGTTCCAGGATTCACAGCAGGTGCTCAACGCTAAAGTTACTCAAATCTCCGCGCAGATCCAGGAACTCAATACAAGTATGAACAAGCTGAACCATGTCCACAAAGGCGTTGAACGGTAAGCCCGACGTTCTTCCTTCCTTCATATACTGATGAGTCGTACCCCAACTAGCTACATCAAGGAACGCCGTGGCCGCGAACTTGAAAATGCCTCCGAACGAGTGCAAGAGCTCGACCTGGAACTCCAAGAGCTCAATCACCAGCTTAACACCATCCGCGAGGTCATAGCTGGTATTCAAAAGGAAATCAATGAAGGTGGTGCTTCCGTGGCCAATCTCCGGGATAACATTCGTGCTCGGAAACTTGTTAGGGAGATTAGTGAGGTGCAGGCTGAGATTGACTCACATGATATGGAGGAGATGGCCAAAGCACGGAGAAACTTCGAGGAGAAGTACAAGCTGGCAAAGGAAAAGGAGGATAATCTGCGCGTCGAGGTGGGTATATATGTGGTTTGCCGTGACAGCTTGCTGATCCCTCCCCCCTCATCATTCTCCTCTGTCGTTTCTGGACTCTCAACAGTATGGTCGTATCCGCGGAGAACTTGACACACTGCAACAGCAGGCTGAAAAATACGACGTCGATCTGAAGAAGAATTTCAAGGATATCAATAAACGATACACGGACCAGCTTATCCGAGTAAAGGTGGAATTGTGCTAATCTTCTCCCTAGTAACATTGCTCAACTCCTTTGTAGGTTTCTGATATGGCAAATAACGACCTGGAAAAATATGCCAAGGCGCTTGACAAGTACGTCCCCTCATGGATACCCGTGGCCTACAGCCTCTGACGTGTCCCTCAGTGCAATTATGAAGTACCATACGCTAAAGATGGAAGAAGTCAACGACATCATGAAACACCTCTGGAATAAGACATATCAAGGAACAGGTAACGCGGCTCCCGCCATCATTCCCGACTTCTTTGCCTGAGAACACTCCGACAGACATCGACGGAGTTAAGATCAAGTCAGACGTCGAAGGCGGGGCCAATAAGCGATCCTACAACTATAGGGTGGGTTTCCCTCCACTCTCGTTTTCCAATTCATTCATAATACGCAACCCCAGGTTGTGATGACAAAAGATCAAGTCGAGATGGACATGCGGGGCCGTTGCTCTGCCGGTCAGAAAATGCTTGCTTCCATTATCATTCGTCTTGCACTTTCAGATTCCTTTGGACAAAATTGTGGCATTCTTGCATTGGATGAACCTACCAATGCCTTGGATACTGAGAACATCGATGCCTTGGCTGCCAGCCTCGTAGAGTGAGTCCGAGATCGGGCACCGTGTGTGATTTTAATGACAAGTCGATGCAGCATCATCAATGAACGCCGGACCCATTCAAACTTCCAGCTCATCATTATCACCCACGACGAGAATTTCCTGAGAAAGCTAGGTCAAAGCGATGTGATGGAATACTATTGGTGCGCACATTCATCGTCATTATCTCGTGTTTGGGCCTCACTACAGTGGGTCAGGCGGGTGTCACGAGATGCAAGACAGAAGTCAATCATTGAACGTCAGAGATTCAGATAAACATCTTCGGACCTCACACGTTTCATTCTCAGACCTAGACGTAATTAATGCGTACTGTTGCGTTGTTTGGCTTCGGCAGTCAAATAATCTACATCTCTTCCACTCCACGACTGATGGCGGAGAGAGCGTCTAAATGTCAAATGCGGTGAGCCTACCCCACGCAGGACTAAAATTACCTCCCAGCTTTCCAAATCCTCGGCTTGGTATGGTTTTATTGTTGGTGATGAATCGACGGCAGCATGTGGCACATGCATTAACACATGGTTCAGAACACAACAGAATATAGCTTTTTGGGGCCCCGCAGCCTCGAGTTCATCCGAAGTTCAAAACATCCGAGGTTTACTCACATACATCAATGTTCGGGATCAAAGCCACAAGCTCCCTGCCAAGTCAACGAGGTGATATTAATAGCCTATGCCTATGAGATCTGATGCATGATGTCCCATCAAGGTCATTGCTAAAAACGCGAAACAGGACAGGAGGCATCCCTGGAAGCTCCCACCCGAGGCACCGCAACGAGATCTTTGTCGTGTAACCCACCACTCTTGTTTAGTCGAAGGCAAATAATGTACTAGAACTATCCCAGGTAAACTGCATATTCACACCACGTGCGAAGGTGTGAAGCCAGGAATTCGATTTCGAGAAATGGATGAGACGGAAGTTATACAATGAGAGAGACCAAGTAAGTACTAGGCCTCACATGAATTCCATCTAATGACCCTCGTATATCCCACAGTCTCCAATCACCACCACTTTGTTGGATATTCTTCATCGCGTGGCAAGTTACTATTCGTGTTGTTACCAGTTTAGGCTCACCGGACCTCTTTTCTCCTTTCGAAACAAAAAACTACGATTACGGTAGTTTGTCGGAAACGCCAAGTGCTATCCAGCTCGATTAATCGGTTACAAAAATGGTCGGATTTGCTTGTGGATTCTCTGGTTTAAAAGCGAAATATCCTGAGGCGTATTGTTCACCAACAACAACCCAAAGCATCTACAATGGTTATCCTCCAACCGTTGCAAGATCAACTCCAAGGACTTTCTCCCCGCGACAGAGCCCTTTTCTATCGTTTCGGCATAGGGGAAGTCAAAGAAGCCCCGTTCTCTTGCGTCCATCACGCCTTCGAACACCACGCTCTTCGCCAGCCCGATGCCGTGGCTGTCGTCAATTTCGAGGAAAGAATCACATATGGGGAGCTCGACCGCAAAGCAAACTGCTTGGCAGCGCGCCTTCGCGACATGGGAGTACAGGCGGACTCCCGCGTCTGTGTATTAGTGGAGCGCTCTATCCTGATGGTGGTCGCTATCCTCGGGGTCTTGAAAGCCGGCGCTGCTTATGTACCATTTGATGGGAATATTGTTTCTGATAGCACGCTGGCCCACGCGCTCAAGGATTCCGGATCAGACATCGTACTAACGTTGCCCAAGTTCACGTCAAGAGTCGTGGGCAAGAACGTTGTCAACCTTGAAGATGTCATCTGTCAGACATCATCCGCGCACTGCGTCAAGCCAAAGGACCTAGCCACTACAAAAGGAGGTGCTTATGTGATCTACACAAGTGGTAAGTGGGACTCTAGCCTTTATATACCTTCCTTCTGATTAATCTGTGCTGCAGGCACGACTGGAACACCAAAGGGAGTGGATGTCAGCCACCAGAATGTGACAAATCGTCAGTGTTACATGTCTCTGTTTCATCTCCGGGTTGCTCATTTGATGCCCTAGTGTTGTGCCTGGCGCCTGGAAACCTCCATATGGGTCCAGGAATCCGAGTTTCTCAGCTCATGAACATTTCCTTTGATATGGCTGCCTGGGTAAGCCCTAGTTGTGACCTTTGAGCTATATCCATCCTAAGCAGTATCAAAGGAAATTCTAGGTAGCATGTGCAATGGAAGTACGCTGTATTTGCGTGGAAAGACTTCCAAAGAGTGGCGCGCTGTCATGAAGCTTGTCGACGTCGTCGTCGCAACGCCCTCGATGCTTTTACCTCACGACCCCGCGGATTATCCAAACATTAAAGCTGTTGCCGTTGCTGGCGAACCGTGTCCCAAAAGTACGTACTTCGTCGTTGATCTGTCCACCTGTCAATGTAACTCTTGATTAGATCTTGCCGATGCTTGGGCTTCTCGCGTCAACTTCTATAACTGTTGCGGGCCGACTGAGGTAAAGAATCTCTATCTCATTTTGTCGCATTTCACGTGACACTTCATATATACAGGTCACTATTGTCAATACCATGCAGTTACATTCACCAGGCCGGGCTTTGAGCATTGGGAAACCAACGCCCAACAATAACGTCTATGTTCTGGACCCCGACACTGCCGAACCTTTGCCCATCGGTTCACCAGGAATAATGTGGGCTGGTGGTGCTTGTGTAAGTCGCGGTTACCTCAACCTACCGGAAAAAACGGCGGAACGCTATCGCCCCGATCCATTCATTGGGGGACGCGGGTGCGTGTATATGGACCGTGAACAGACTCACATACTGATACCAAAGCAGCATCATGTTCAATACTGGTGACCTTGGGTATGCAGTACCCTCATTTTTGACAAACTAGTGCTGAAAAATGCTAAATAGTCGTTGGAACGACGATGGAACCCTGGAGGTTCTCGGTCGTATCGATAATCAAGTCAAGATTAAGGTAAGAGAGAACTGTACACGACCGAGCGAGCCTAACCTTGAGGCAGGGCTTCCGTGTGGAACTTGACGGCGTATCAAATGCCATGGAGGTCGGTGTCTAGATTTTGGATATTGTCCAGGAGCTGAATTGACCCAAGACCTTCCCCGGGATCCGTGCTGCAACGGCGCTACTTATTGATGGAGAACTCTGGGGCTTTGTAACGCCAACAATCGCAAAAACAGAAGACATCCAGGCCGCAGCGGCCAAAATTCAACCATACTACGCTGTGCCCACAAAGATTCTCCACTTGGACGAATTTCCCAAGACAGCGTGAGTGAACTTATTTGGAAACGACGTCATATTCACGCCTTTCCTAGGAATGGCAAAATCGACAAGCGCCAATTGCAGCAACTTGCTCTTGACTCCCTACGCACCGAAACTGATGACAGCGCCACAGCAGGATCGTCTGTGAATGCGGACTCCATTCCGTCATGCCCACCGGTGCCCAAATGCCCGCCACCGGCCTATGTCCCAAAGCCTAAATCATCGAATTCCGAACCGAACTCTGCATCCATCACCGAAGTCGATTCGGAGGTTTCAACTATTTCCAAGGAAGAGGTCGCATGGGCCGGATACGAGAACGACGACATTCCACAGAAGACTCAAGGAAGATATATTCGCAATCTCCGTCACCGCATATTCACCCTTTACCGTCGCCTCTTTGGGATTGTGTTCATTATCAACATGGGTATCTTCATCTCATTATGCGTTAAGGGTGCCAACGCCCAACGTCTTGGAGGTATTGTCATCGTGAACCTCTTCTGCGCTATCCTCATGCGGCAAGACTACGTAATTAACGCTTTCTTCAACACGTTCTGCGCGGTTCCACCATCGTACGTACCCACGCCTCGTTGGATGGCACTATACTCACCCTATTGGTAGATGGCCACTTGCTATTCGTCGTGTATGTGCAAGGGTCTATCATATCGGAGGCCTACACTCCGGCTTTGCAACCTCGGGCGTGGTTTGGCTGACACTGTTCACTGGTCAAGCCACAAAACAGTTCTTGAAGCGTGACCAGGTCCGTCCCCCTTTTCGGCTTAAGTTTGAACGATATTCACGTCCACTGGTTAGATCTCTATTCCAACGCTCACGTTGACCTATATCATCCTTGTTTTCCTAGTGATCATTGCTTTACTTGCCTATCCAACCTTCCGAGCCAAGCAACACAACAAATTCGAAATGGCTCACCGTTTCCTCGGTTGGGGTGCGACGGCAATGGTCTGGGGTCAGGTTAGTTTTCGATATAACCGCTTCTTAGAAGCTCCATTCATCATTTTCTCAGTTCGTACTTTTAACCAACGATTACAAGGCGCATAGAAGCCTCGGACAAGCTTTGATACATGACCCTCATTTCTGGCTACTCTGTACCTTGACTGGTATGTCCTAGTTCCAGCGTTAATGACCCGTTTCCTTATCCCATCCCATAGGCTCGATTATATTGCCTTGGACTCGACTTCGCAAAGTTCGTGTTCGCAGTGAGGTGCTTTCCAGGCATGCTGTGCGGATGTATTTCGACTATAGTGAGTTCACTAGGTCACTTGGGTTTGTGTACTCACCCAAACCCAATAGCGACGCCAAAGGCTGGAAGTTTCACTCGCATATCCGATGACCCATTGTTCGAATGGCATGGTTTCGCAACAGTACCGGAGCCAGGCAAGAAAGGATATTCCCTGGTTGTTAGCAGGGCTGGAGATTGGACGGCGAAGCAAATTGATAACCCACCTTCAATGCTATGGGTCCGAGGCGTACCGACGTTTGGTGTGCTACGTATAGTTCCCCTTTTCCGCCGTCTGGTCATTGTTGCCACCGGTTCCGGCATTGGGCCATGTGCTCCTACCATTTTCGAACAACGAGTCCCCATGAGGCTTCTCTGGACATCGCCAAACGTACGCGAAACCTTCGGTGACAAACTCGTGGACTCGATTTTGGAGAAGTCACCAGATGCTGTTATTTATGGTAGGCCTGTCATAACGGAATGCCAAGCTGTTAGTAACTGATAAACTTAATCAACTCTAGACACTCGCACCCACGGAAAACCAGACATGGTCAAGTTGACATATCGCTTGGTTAAAGAATTCAACGCTGAAGCAGTCTGTATCATATCAAACCAAAAGCTCACAGAAAAGGTGGTGTACGGAATGATGAGTAGAGGAATCCCAGCGTTTGGGGCAATTTGGGATTCGTGATGTACGGTGTTGACACCGTGAACACAAGTGTTACAGATTTCCTGATTCTTTGCTTTCTTACTCGGTGTATTTGTAACCCTATAAACAATACAATAAAAGCTGGCTTTACCTTCAAAGATAGAACTGCCACTATTTTTAGCCTTGAGAAAAATTCACTTCGGTCTACGTAATCGACGCAAGGAAGCCCAGCCGTACACAAGTCTTCGGCATTACAAGCCCATTACTCGTCCGCCTATCACAAGAACACATCCGGCTTGTTAACTCTTCGAGTTCCAGTTGCATCGCCATCACGCGAATCCACCTATGACGTCTTCTAGCTCGCTAAACTCTTAATTGTTACGAGACCTTGTTCGAAATAAGGCGAGAGGGCTTGTCAAGCCGGAGCTCACCCTTTAAAAAAAAAATCCTCCGGGGGTTATGGAGGGCGCCGTGGCTGGGGTCGGACAGCCACCCAGTTTCATCGTAGTGTCCTCTGGGAGTGTCTCGCTTCCTTGCGACGGATGCTTTCACGAACACAATTCGCCCAGAAGGACTGGATATCTATGGTGACACCCCGGGAACTTTTCGAGCTTTGTGGGGATACTGTAGTCGGAACGCATATCCCCGCGCTCCCCAAACGAGTAGGGATAAGCATAAAGCCTCGGAGAATAGAACGAATTTGACAGAAATAACCAGATAAGTCCCCGGGCTCATAGGGATGTGTAGTGATGTGATTCTGCGTGGGACGGGAGGATTTACCCATCTGGTGAAAAGATCATATAGACCGGAGACTGTCAGAAACCTTGATGGAAGTAGAGTAGAAAATCAATGATCAGTCCAGTGCTGGGGGATCGCCAAGTGCCGTCAAATCAGTTCCTATTCCAGACTCATACATGGAGCCTGCATGTATATTCTCTGCGAACGGACTTAAGGAAAGTGATAGCCATACCTCCGGAGTATTTTGCACACACTTCGGTTGATAATGGGATCAAGGTGTGATCTTTTGATACAACCTCCTGCTGCTGACAAACACTATCTTAACACTCCCAATAAGCTAATTTCATCCGTTGATTATAAATTGCTGCTAAGTCTTTACCGTCGCTCCGGCTCCGGACTCTTCGAAATATTGGCGGCACTTGGTATGGAGAATATAGAGCCAGGGAACGTTGAACTGGTACCTCACCCTATCGCCCGATCACAGGCTCGGGCCACACGAAACATCCCAGCTGGATCAGTCATTTTATCATCGCGGGCGTTCGCCTCCGTCTTGCTTGAAGTGGAGAAAGGACGGAGATGTGATGCATGCTTTCGGTTGCCTCCTGACGGCCAACGACTAAAGAAATGTTCAGTGTGTACCTCGTACTACTATTGCGACGCCGAGTGTCAGGATCTAGCCATCACTGTCACTAAATCAGGGCTAACATTAACATTTCCAGGTCAAAGGACGCACTGGAACCTAAACCACAAACGTATATGCAAAATATACAACAGGATGACGTCCCTCCTGGAATTCCACAGATTGGCTCAGCACGAGCACATGGATGTTCTACTTCTATCCCATTTTCTTGCGCAGCTCCCTGCTGTGGCACCGGACTCAATCGATAATACTGTTGACGATTCTGTCTCCGTGTTTCTTTCACTTCTTCCCGCTCCAAATGCTACGCAAGAGGTCCTCAGTATTCTTCCCAAGTCTCTGGTTCCTCAAGGAGACTTAGCAAAGTCCATTTACTCACGCTTTAATAACAACAATTTCACCATCCATTCACATATGAATACCATCGGTCATGGGGTATTCCCGCTGGCCAGCCGATTCTTCAATCATTCATGTGTGCCAAACGCAGCCCCAAGATACGTATTTACACCCGCGCAGTCCGTTATTATGGAAGTGATCGCGCTTCGAGACATCGGCCTCGGTGAAGAGGTGAGATTGCTCAGATATCTCCGTCGCCAGTCACTAATCACAATTTTGACAAGGTTTGTATGCCTTACTTGGACCCCGCCCTCACACAAACGAGGCATCAGGTGTTTCAATACACCTATGGATTTACTTGTGATTGCAAATCATGCAATGTGATACGCAGGTTGGGCCAGGCACCCAGACCGCCTGACTCCCAAGACATGATAATGTCAATTGGCGACGCACTGCGTAATTACGTCGGGATAGACCATGCCTTAGGTCCAGATATTCCAGTGCCGTCCCTCGCTGACCTTCCGGCTTCGCTGCGATGTGTGCTACATGAATCGTACATGGGACAAGTATCGGAACAGTTCAGCAAAGCTTCCCACGAAGGCGACTATGGCGTCGCTGTTACAAGCGGTCTCACTCTTCTGGCGCTATATCTCTTGATCTATCCGCAGAGTTACCCTCAAATTGGTAGGTCGAGATTGCTCTGGTGACTGGCGTTATAATATATGTTGGGTTCAGGATTGCATGCCTTAGAGCTGGCGAAGACGAGGTGGAATGCGCTGATAAGGGCCGAGACTTCAGGGGCAGAGGCAGAAGACGAGAATCAGGTTCGGATAACGCTGTCTCACGCTCGGAGGATCTTGTCAGTCTATGGGCGGGAAGGGGACGCGTATGGCCCTCTGGATGAGATCCAACAACTGGAAAAGCTCTTGGGCGAATAATCACTTTCTGGCAATTTGCGATTTGCTACACGTTCGTTATCCGGCTCCTACATGGCGGTGGTGGAGCCATCCAATATAATCCCTCGCCAAAAATAGCTAGTGCTCGAGTTTCGTAACCCTTGATTGTACGTAACTGGCGGTGAAGTTCTGTTCTTGGCCTGGGGTCAGTACGACCCATGGTCCTCTTGCGCCTTTATGCGCGGCTTTCACAGCCAACTACCTACTCTATTTCCTCCTGCTGGCGGTCGTATCAACTGCTTTGATGGTATGTCCGCAGAAACGAGTGTCGGAAATGAACCGATGAACGCGTACGTTAGTTTTGATTCCAGATCTGAGCTAGTTGTCAGTCGACCCCGCCACAGCGTCTGAGCGTCAAGCACTAGCTTCCCGTCTTCTCGGCCCATGGCGTGTCATTCGGTCAGTCTTATAACCCAACCCTTTTCCCAGCTCAATTCCCCCCCTCTCATGCCAAGCTGACGCCCAAGCAGTGGTACGACCATGACCAGTAGGTTCCACATGCCGTCGTCGTTTCGTGTCCCCGCGTTCTTTCGCCCACGTCGCTCTTTTCATCGTCTACGTTCCTTTCACCTATCACCTACTGAGGCCGCCGCCAATGTCCGGCTCGCCACCCGACAAGCCACTATGGGAGGCACTGAATCCCAGTCAACAACCAAGAAGATACGACCTATTCCCGCCAACCTCGTTATTCCCCTCCGTGGCTCGACCATCGTTACTCTGGCTATCATGGCTTCTCTGTTCTTCATTATTTCTATTTCATTCGCGTTTTTGGGAGCAGACGTCGAGGATCCCTATTTCAAAACTACATTGAATAAGGTCGCAGAGAGCTCGCCTGGGGTATGCAGTTTGTCTTCTAATTGTGTGGATCAGTACTTCTACATCGTTGACATCCAGATCGTTCTGATAGGGGAAAGCGTTGACGTTGACGTTGATGAACCCTCGATTACCATTCGGTGGTCCATCCTGGCCTGTGGTCAAGGATATGTGTTACCTGAATCTAATGGCGTTCATGGAAGTAATGTCTGTGGGCTCCCTTCCCTCCCTCTTCAGATATTCGTCGACAAGTAAGTATGACTACGTTCTTTTGCCGGTCACCGTGTGCTCAAACTTCTACTAGTGCAAATAAACCTGCAGCAACATACGACCCGTCAACTATTCCTATCAATAAAGAGACCGGTCATCGTCGAAAGTCTGTCCGCCATCGGTGTCACATATACGCCGAAAACTAAGCTAACGAGTTTTGTATCAACAGTATCCAGAACCTGGTCCAGTTCGACAGCGACCATGTTCTCGACGTTCACAACGCTCGACTGTATCCATTTGACACCTACTTCCTAACCAGTACTCTCAGGGCGGTCGGATTTTCAAATGAAAGCATTCCAATCCAGAAGCTCGCCACAGTTGACATTATGTCAAGCTTTGATATTGGAACAGCTGATGTCGAGAGCTTTTCCACAGCCGAGGACGGGACCATTTTGCCAAGCAGAGATATCGATATGCACGTTGCACGACCTGGTTCGGCGCGCTTCTTTACGCTGCTCCTCTTCACTGTTAGCTGGGTCCTCACTCATGTCACCATCGGCCATGTCATACTCGCGAGACGCATCTCTGGAATGAAGCCGCTTCTCAAACATCTTGTGTCTTCTGGTGCGATTCTCGTCTCGCTTCCCCAACTCCGGAATAGCATGCCTGATGCTCCAGGCCTTGATGGTGAGTTTTTTTTTCAGAACATCTGCTTTGTCAGCTTGTCGGTTAACTAAGTGCTTAAAATAGGTGTTCTGATCGGTAGGCGAGACGCCCTTTGTCACTTTTGACAGGCAACTCAACTCTGTTTTGCAGATACTATTGGATACTTTCCCCAAATGGTCATCGCCAGTATTTCAACAGCTATCCTTCTTCTCATCCTCGCAGTCCGCGAATTCGACATCATCGGACTCCAAGCGGAATCCTCCCATTTTAGTCGGTCTATTCGGCTCCCTTCCGCATCAGCGTCTTCAATCACGTACGCGCCCCATCCTACCAGAACTTTCTCCGGTTATCGAGACTCAGGCTCGGATTCTTCCTCTACTACACCCTGGGCACGCCACTCTCGTCCTCCACCATCACCTAATCCAGACTCGACGCCCGCAGAAATTGCGGAGTGGGAAAGATACAGGATGAAGAAGCACCTTACGGGACAATTTGTCTTCCCTCCTGTTCAAATGCCGACACATCGAGCGCAGACATCCAGTCAGGTGACAATCAAACCTCTCGCTGTTCACCGGAAGATCAAGACCATGACAAAGATTATGGAAGCGGGAGAAGTTCCGCGATCCCATTGGTCTGACGAAGATTAAAGTGGTTTCATCCTGCCATTAGGGACAGGTATTCCTTTGTTGCACGTCTTTACGTCCGGACTGGATCTCTGTCATTTAGGTAACAGAGAGGAGAGGGGAGAGGTAATTAATAGGGTTGAGCCATATATCTGTAACTCAGGTTTGGATTCTACCTTGTATCACGGTACAGATGGATTATTCCTGCTTAAATTATTTACTAACTTGTTTCTCTTGGTCTCACTCGTTCTATTTTGTTACAATTCCTCCTGTACAACACTCAAATGTTATAGAATCCAGATTGATTTACGCCAGAAAAGTAAGGGTGATCTGAAGGTTAGTCGAATTGATGACGGTCGATATGAAGGTCGTTTGTGAAACGCCACAAGGCCATTTAGGCGTCCTTGTGGGCTTCTGTCTGCTCACGATAATATGGCATATTCTGGACTATATCACACGGTGTCGCCACAAATGCATCATAAGTCCTGTAAGCTATTGATCTCCGAATAACCGCTTCCTGAACTATCATTTCAGAATCAAGTTGAAGAAAACAGAAGGAAAAATACTCACAACACCTCTGGCGCTTCACTGAATACGGTCGGTCCGCCCACCATCTCCCTTGTCCAGACGTCTCTCAAGAACCAACCAATATGACCCACTGCACAGCCAGCCAAATCCGCCACGGCGGCTTTCCAGGTTCCGTTGAGAACCCATGAAAATGCAACTAGTGCGACGGGAAGGTATGGCGCGCTAATGGTGAAAAGTCCAAATAGCGAAATTGGTGTTGATGGGTGGCGCCGTGACCACATGTATATTGGCACGAAGGCAAGAGAAGAGGAAAGGAATGGGAGATTGACGAGGGGAGAGAGAGCCTGGGTATGTTGTTACCTGGAAGTTCCGAGGAATAAAATAGAGTAGAAACATACGAGTAACATAAGAGAGGAGAGAAGAAGGAGCCAAAAGTAATCCGCTTTCTTATTAGCGAAGGAGGATTCCTCTAACATCCTGCTATACCGCATGCTATTGTGTTTGTCAGGCTCTACGCACAATAGACTTAGGACGGAATGCTCACAAGAAGAAGAGGTGGAAGACAAAATCCAATGATATTGACCCGAAATAAAAGAACGTGGTTATAGCGCGCCATGGCTAAATCCATCTAGCAGCTGGCAGTGGAAGCTACTGAGGAAGTGACATACCTGCGCGTTTCCAAAGGCGCTTTTCCAACTGAAATATAGTTGCAGTGGTGTAACGAGTTGGCATTGCTGAAGCCCGCAAAACCGTCATTTTTTGATACCTAGAGCAGCCCCAAATAGACGCACTACAGCAAGACTGACGAACACTGAAAGCGCCAACCATCCCCGGGTGATTGGTGGTATTTGTGTGATCCAGGCCTCGATTCCAACCGGCATTGTGTATAGGATAGAGTAACGGGTATAACAACTGGATGATAGCTCAAGCCAAAGGAAAGAGTGGGGAAGACAGACGACTCAAGTTGGACTCAGTGAATGGATTGACACGTCCTCGACCACGCATTGATCATGTCATCATTTGTTGTCGTATATTTGCAGAACTTGCCCGCTGAGGGAAAAAGAGTACGTCGAACGGGAATCGAACCCGTGCCGCTTGCTAACCACTATGGAAGGCAAGCATGATAACCACTTCACCATCGACGTGCCTGGAAGGAACCAGGCTTTGTCCTATATGAGAGGAAACATATCATGTTTGGGTGTTCACATAACCTGCGGCCTAAGCATACGTTGGTCCGATCCGTGAGAAGACTGCAACAGATGGAACAGTTGCTAGATATCAAGCAACACAGCGACAAAAACACTACGTCGAACGGGAATCGAACCCGTGCCGCTTGCTACCCCAAATGGAAGGCAAGCATGATAACCACTTCACCATCGACGTGACATACATGTTGTACATGTAATGCAAATCAATTTTGCACCCGGTATCATCTGCCATTGCATATTCCCGATCATAGGGTTTTACTTGACGAGGGTTCGCTGGTTCTCCTTAGCCACATCAATTGACAAGCTCCCACCCCAATTGTAACTGGGGGGTGTAGATTGCCGGGCATGCATCACTCTCCTTCATGCACCTCTATGCTTTGCCGCTTCCCGAGCCATGCAAACTACACCAAAAATCATTGTCCCTCTTTCACCACTACCAGGGTTCCGGTATGCAATCAATAGTCGCTACTGTATCCTCACAGATGTCCTTTTACGACTTCTCTTGTTTTCATTACAATCGCATCCGAGATGATATTGATGCGCGGTAGATGTGACGGGGGCGCTGGATGGAGTGGATGGAATAACCCCAAGGGAAGCGACCGATCGGTCATCAGTGACGTAATTATCACTTCGGATCACCGAGTCCGTGAGGTCTTTCGACGCGACAAACCTTCGTCTCTACATCTAGTCAGGCGGTATCTGAGAGGCGGTGGGGTCTCGGAGACAACAGCAGACATCGGGCGAGATGGCCGAGTGGTCTAAGGCGCCAGACTAAGGACCAGGGCACATCGGTGTCCAATCCCCTCCGCATGGAATCTGGTCTTTCGGGGCGTGGGTTCGAATCCCACTCTCGTCACAAGCTTTTGTTTTGCGACCGTATACACCGAATACTCGTTAAAGGGATCCCTTGCCTATAGTCTCACACATGCCTCACGGCGTGTCCTCACAAAGAACATGTTGTTCCGAGCATAATGAGATAATGTCACTATACGGGAGTGATGACCCTGATTGACTCCATCCGTCAGCCCAACACGCCCAGGCGACAATATGAGTGGAAGGGCATTTAGAGATATTGGCGCCTTGCATGAATGGATATCCATGTTAATGGAAAGATCACGTGTAGGGGAGCAGGGCTTTTGATATGATTCACGAACCAGTGTTCTCAGTGGATACTCCAGATTTTGTCTCTGCCGATACATTAATGTCTTCGGTGGCAGTTTATGGCTGCACCGTCAGCCTGCGGACCGCGATGCTAACCAGATCCTCTGGAGACAAGGCGAGATGGCCGAGCGGTCTAAGGCGCCAGACTAAGGACCAGGATATCCAGATATCCTCCCTTCCTCACGCAGGAATCTGGTCTTTCGGGGCGTGGGTTCGAATCCCACTCTCGTCACTATCCTTTTGTTTTAACCACAGCTTGGAATGGAAATGTGAATCGCATTAGGTGTCGCGACAGACACTAGCAGTATCAGAGGCAAAAACATGGCGTTCAGCGCCCTGGCAATGATAGGAATGTTTGATAAGGAAGATGCCTTTAGAAACGTGCTTTGTATGTTGAGGGAGATGTCATGCCCATAATTTATCTGACCGTGGTATGGTCCTCAGTTCCAGGTTGGGGCGGACAAGGGGCCAGCCAGGCGCTACTGTTTTCACGATCGCAGTCTGTGTGGTGACTGTGCTGATAGAGTCGTGGAATTGATGCTAATAAGATATCTGTTGGTATGATGAACCCCTTACTTGCTACTTACTATTTGCTTGTCCTTTCAATTTTATTACCCCCGGTGAAGCTTTGAAGTCCGTCATCCCATGGTAAGGGAAGGCAAAAACTTATGACGAGAGTGGGATTCGAACCCACGCCCCGAAAGACCAGATTCCTGCAAGAGGAAGGGAGGATATCGACATATCCTGGTCCTTAGTCTGGCGCCTTAGACCACTCGGCCATCTCGCCCGTTGGAAATCATGCAGCGACTTGCCATCAGAATGGGTAAGTAGGTTATTGCGTGGGCGACTTCTCATGTGCGCGAACATTCAGGATGCAAGTATCTAAACGCCCAGCGTGATCACATGACCATGGTCATTATACAAGATGTTTCTTATTGTCAGCAAACTTGTTATCACGTTGAGCCTACATTCGATGTCCGTCTCCTACCATTGCATCGAGAAACTAAGATCTCCGAGGAGTTCATCAACCTGGTTGAGGATTAGTAGGTATAATCCAGTGGCCTCGGTATCTTTTGGCCACCCATGCAACCTTGTCCTTTGTTAAGATTGAGTGAACAAGCAAGCATTCCTTGAGGGGTGCGACCATGTAGGGGACCCGATAGCAATCAGGAACACGGCATGAGAAAAATGTGAAACTCACCCCCCGTACCGCCACGAAACAATAGTTCATCAGGTGCTTGTGCGATATCTTGCTCAAGCACCCCCTTGTGAGGGCTGTGATTTTGGTTGAATTACTGAGATACAGCCTGCCCTATGACAATTTTGCTCCTGTCTATGGGGGAATCACGTCGTTTGGAAACTTTTTAGTGTATTCTTATAAGGAGCAAAACTAAAGAATTGTAGATATTTTAATCTTCACAGATATGATTCAATATTCATGGCTTGAAAGCCACGTTGCTCAAAAGAGCTATTAGATGTACTCTGTTGTAGATCCCCAGTGGCAAGTCTCTCACTATCGGTCTGGTTCCTCCGTGCCGTGCATTGAGCAACGCTATCACAAGACTAGAACATGATAAATTTGGCAAGAATAGATGTGAACTATTTCTCAGATTCTCTCCTACTCGAAACACTTTGTTTACGATTTCGAAACTTTACAGATACAAGTACATTTGCTAATCATCCCGAACTGTGACTTCTCACTTCGGTAAGACATACCTCGCAATTCCTTCACTCACATATCCATACGCAGGTTGGGTAGCGGTGTCCCGTTCAGCAGCGCTTAAGGTATAGGCGTGGTCAACCACTTTCGCATTGTACAGGCGATAGAGTGGGACAGCGCCGCATCGCTCGTCTGGGAACACATAAGCTTCAATTCCTTCACCAACGTAACCAAGATTATCGATAGCATTCCTGTATTCGGTTTCGGACGTGGTGTAGAAATGGTCGCCGGCTGGACCACTCCAAGCACGGTATAGGGGAACAGTTCCGGCAGACTGCGTGGTGAAAACAAGGCCCTCACAGACTTCGAAGTCGTACCCAGCGCTTTTGGCGGCGGCATTGACCTGGGTGACGTTGGTCGTGTAGGCGTGATCTGTGATAGCTCCGTTCCATAAACGGTAGAAGGCAGTACCGGACCTGTACAAGCGGATTGCTGTTAAAATAAATAAACCTCAAGATTCAGCTACCGGCACAGAGGTATGGGAAATTAGTCGTACTGCATTGGTGTGTACAACGAACGCTGCGCAGAGAATGACGAGAGAGAGAAGACGCGTGTTTGTGAATATGGATCTCAGTGCGAATGTAAATCTCAGTGTTGGAGGTTGAGCTCTGGGACTTGCTGGTAATTTGGATAGTTGCACCTTCATATATACTCCAACGCTGAGCGTTATTAAACAGTCAGTGTATGCAGCCAGAAGCAAGAATGTCAAAAAAACATGTTCCATTCACCCCAATAAACCCAGTGTATTGTCGGACTAATCAGTTTAGATAACCTTTCGAGTGAGCCTCTACGCTAGCTCACTGTGATAGATGACTTAAAACGCCGTTCTGGGCCTACACTGGGCATTACTCTGGCTTAGATTCTTGCCAAGAAGTAATAAGGCAATGAGATACTAACGGAGGAATGAACACTATGATGCACAAGAAAGCCTTAGATGATAACTTATATTCATAAGCACAGACCACCCTGACGCTTCAGTATGTTCTTAGTCATTTCGAAGTCGTGCACCTCAAACGGAACAAAACGCCGCCAGGTGATCGGTGGCCTCGGCCCAATGGCCATTGCTGGGTAACATGTATCTCATGAATGATTTGGATTATTGTAACAGGCAGTCGTTGGTTATATATGCAATTCTCCTCTCAATACAAGATTGTCCCACTGGACTCCGGTAGTGAGAGCAAGGGGCTAAGGGTTAATGCGCCTCTACCTCTCTACCTAGCCCCTATCGGTATGGATTGCCCCTGCGCCGCTCCAGCTTAACGGAGGATGGTGGGTTTTGATATAGACACGTAATGCCTCTGATAGTCTGGATTGTTTTCTTCTAGCCGTCAGTCGGTGCTTAGTCTCAAGTTACAAGGCATATCTAGATCAATTATGAAATCATCGGACAACAAGACAGGGCGTACGGAGAGAGATCAAAGCGGAACGCAGCGAACCTAAATTACAATTACAATTACAATTACAGAACAACCAAAAGTGAAACGGGGAATCAACCAGAGCACATAAGACACGCTTCCTTGTTCTCGAGTGAGCACTGTAACTTGGCTTCGGCGAGCTCACGCTCCTTTTGCCTTTGAAGAGCGGCGGCGAACTCGGGATCTTCCTCCGCGGCTTTCTTCGTTTTCTCATCTAGAGGCAACGAAGCGAGAGTTGCTACAAGAGCAGTGGAACTTGATGTCTCCGACGAGGATGGTCCTGAAGGCGAAGTAGTAGTAGGAGTAGAAGGGGCACGGAATGAGGAAGAGGATGAAGTTGGGGTGGGAATGCTGGCGGACTTGTTCACAGCGGGTCGTCCGTTGCTGGTACTGCTCTGCTTCTTCACTTCCTTGAGGACACTTTGATCAACTGTGAATTGGATAGCTTGAGCTGCCGGCCGTGTGCGAAGATAATACATCCCAGTCTTCAAGCCTTTCTTCCACCCATAGAAATGCATACTAGTAAGCTGGCCGAGAGTCGGGGCTTGTAGATGAACGTTTAGACTTTGGCTCTGGCAGATGAATGCACCACGGTCAGCAGCAAGGTCGAGCACCTTCTTCTGACTGATCTCCCAAACAGTTTTATAGATCGCCTTGACGTCGTCGGGAATATTTGGAATGTTTTGGACAGAGCCATTATGGGCGATGATCATATTCTTCATATTATCATCCCAAAGTCCAAGATTGACTAACTCGCGGAGGAGCCAGGGGCAGACGACCTGGAACTCGCCAGCCAAAACGCGACGAGTATAGATGTTGCTATCCAGACGTCAGTTCCTTCATCAATTGCCAATCGTGACTATTACGTACCTCGTATAAGGTTCGAAACACTCATTGAAGCCGAGAATCTGACTGGTAGAAGCGGTGGGCATGGGAGCGACGAGGAGGGAGTTTCTAAGACCAGTGCGGGCGATTTGTTGTTTCAGCGAGGTCCAGTCCCACAGATCTGTGGGAACGACGCCCCATAGATCGTACTGAAGCTGGCCTTGAGAGGCGGGACTTCCTTCGTAGGTTTCATAGGGACCGTCGCGAGCGGCAATCTCGGAGCTCGCCTCGAGCGCGCCGTGGTAGATGGTTTCAAAAATTTGAATATTGAGCATTTTGGCCTCTGCCGAGTCGAACGGCATACGAAGAGCCATAAAAGTATCAGCTAGCCCTTGCACGCCAATACCAATGGGACGGTGGCGCATGTTGGAGCGGCGAGCCTCGGGAATAGGATAGTAGTTGACGTCAATGATGCGGTTCAGGTTGAAGGCAACGACCTTGGTGACTTCATGTAACTTCTTGAAGTCATATTTCCCGTTGTTGATGAACGTTGGCAGAGCCAGGGAAGCAAGATTGCACACAGCCGTTTCATCAGGGGAAGAGTACTCGATGATCTCTGTACAAAGATTGGAGGATTTGATGGTCCCGAGGTTCTTCTGGTTGGATTTTGCTATACAATGTGAGACTGTCATAGCTACAAGGACGGTCAAAGGTGACTTACAGTTGGCATGGTCCTTGTATACCATGAAAGGTCCGCCTGTCTCGATCTGAGCCTCCAAAATAGCATACCACAGCTTCTGTGCTGGAACTGTCTTTCGTTGGCGACCTTCCTTCTCGTACTTCTCGAATAACGCTTCGAATTCGGGGCCCCAGACTTCATGAAGACCTGGCGCCTCGTTAGGACAAAACAGAGACCAATCAGCATTGGCTTCCACTCGTTTCATGCTGGATGACCTGTCAGAGCATTGAGATATTTGCAATCGGAGAGATACTTACAAAAGATCCGGGATCCACAGAGCATAGAAGAGGTCGCGCGCGCGGACTTCTTCTTTGCCGTGATTCTTACGAAGGTCCAAGAATTCAAAGATATCGGCGTGCCATGGCTCAAGGTAGATAGCGAATGCGCCAGGCCGCTTGTTACCACCTTGATCGACATAACGGGCGGTTGCATCGTAGGCGCGGAGCATCGGAACAATACCATTAGAGTAGCCATTGGTTCCTGCAATGTAAGACCTAGGACAGACTTGAATAACCAGCTAAGATGATCGGTGCTCAACCATACCCAGTGGCGCGAATGCAATGGATACTCAACCCTATACCACCAGCTGTCTTGCTGATCATGGCGCAGCTCTTGAGAGTGTCGTAAATTCCTTCAATAGAATCATCCTTCATGCAAACCAAGAAGCAAGAGCTAAGTTGAGGATGAGGGGTTCCAGCGTTGAACAATGTCGGAGAGGCGTGTGTAAAGTAACGCTCGGACATGAGGTTGTATGTCTCGATAACCCGGTCAATGTCATTACCGTGGATGCCAACAGCAACACGCATAATCATATGCTGGGGTCGTTCAGCAACGCGACCGTTGATGCGAAGGAGGTAAGAACGCTCGAGGGTTTTGAAACCGAAACTAGTGAGATTGTCAGTACTAGAATGAGCGCAGGTAGTAATTAGGGCTCACTAGTTATAGTTAAAATCGCGGGTGTATATGATGGCCGAGTTGAGGGTATCAGCATGCGTCGTGACCACATCATAAATCTCCTTGGAGATCATGCCCGCAGGACGTCCGTTCTTGGGATTAACTCGAAAAGGGTCATCAAGATGGAAAGGTGAAATACTGAATGCAAATATACCATAATGATACAGATCGCTGATGACCTGTGAGAAGCTCTTCTTGGTTTCCTTGTGGAGGTTGGAAATAGCAATACGGGCAGCCAACACGGCATAGTCGGGATGTTTCGTTGTGAGATAGGCCGCTGTCTCGGCTGCGAGATTCTACACATAGCATGAGAAGATTATTGACACTGCAAGAAGGGTGTACTTGCATCGAGCTCAACCGTCGTTACACCTTGATAAACGCCTTGCACCACTTTCTGTGTTACCCTTTCTATTCGTCAAAAACCGAGCGGACAACGACCTAATTGTGGGAGCATACTCGATGGGGTCGACATAATTAGTATCAAGGCCATAGCAGAGTTTCTCAATTCTCGAAGTGATCTACACGAACACTTTGTAAGTTTACGAGACAAAAACGCGTCGATAATGGCGTACTTTGTCAAATTGCACGCGTTCCTTGCGGCTGGCGATGATAAGGACGGTTAGGCACTCTGAGACGCGTCATAACACGCCTCAACTCACCCGTCTGCAAGACGTGAGGTGGGTCAACTTGAGAGGTAACGAGGAGACAATGCAGCATACCTCGTTTAAAAACGTACGCCATATTCATATGAAAGGGTCTATTGATAAAGAAACCGCGGCGTCGTGCAGGAATGAAAGAGGGAGGTGAAAGTGCGAGGTGAAGATGAAGTGCCGCCACCTTGAGGTTTTATGATAATCACTGACTAAGCCATCTTGTTTGGTCCTGATGTCAAAGTCTGCGTCACGTTCGGTAAACGAAACCCAGGGAGTTGAGGGCCTGGAATCTGGTCAGTTACGGGCGCTATCGCGCCTTATTGCCCTACTTGACTGGGTGTTTCGAAATATCTGGAGCTCATGTACACAGACCCCACCAAAGGAGGATGATCAGCATGTATAGGAATTTCGGCACCCTGGGAATTGAACCGGATTATTCTGATTGCTAATTACGCGTCGCGTTGTTTGGGCATATGTACGCGTTCAAGGAGAGACTTGCTACAAATTGGTCCAAGAAACTGTCCACACTGTATACGCGGCACATATGCAGTGTAGCAGCGATACTAGACTACATATGAACAGGGAAGAATTTGGTCAGACTAGCTTCAAATTGGTCCAAGAAACTGTCTATCTCGTTTCTCAACTCGACACGAGCACATAGCCCTCCTATATGATTCTTGCCAGTCCAAGAATCAATCCCCATCCTTTGTTTCATCTCGACCAGAAGTTCAGTGACATCATTGAAGGAGTCCTCCATCCAGATCTTCTGTGCGTGGTCACTCCACGCTTTCTTATGGGACTCTAAACAAAGACAAGCGACGGAGGTCCTGTGCCTATCAACCTCTGGCATAGTTCGCAATCGACCCCGAAGAGCAGAAAGTGAAATAAAGCCTCTGTAAAGGGAGAGCCTTTGGGTGTCTGTCAGAACGTCCAACCCAGAGTCTCCCCAGACCTCCAGGGGGGCGCTGACTAAAGTGAGTGAGCTGGCATGCCCCAAATTTCGGTCCCTACGTTCTCTCAGAGAAAGGCTCCATTTCTGAGAACGCAGAAAATGGTAGTAAGCACGAGCCGCCAACTGCTCACTTCCGACAGACTCTGCCGTCTCAAGTACAGTTTTGAGCTGGAGAGGGCCGGCAGCGACTGTGTTTAGTAAGTGCTTTTCCACAAGCTCGGTTAGGGACGTCGGCCAATTGCAGTTAGTCGAGACCTGGAGAAGGTAGGCAAGATCTAAACTGCCAGATATATCGCGATCGTCGGCCCCGAGCTTTTGGAGGAGAGCATTTTGGGCCCAGTTTTCGATCCCTGCGCACTCATATTTGTAGGCCAGCAAACCGATATGGGCACATGTTTTCTCGTTCAGGCTTGCACCTGCAGCGTTATCTCCCGTAAGTTCATTGATACTAATACGACCGATGATGAGCATTACGACGATGTTACCATGACCAGTTTCTTACCCGGCGTACAAAGCCCAACACCAAGCTCGGAAGGCTTCAATAGAGTCATCACATACGATGGGATAATCATCGCTATCTCCATCCGTAGTCTGGCCCACCGTATCGGACTGAGGCAACGAGAACATTTGTTGAAAGAGGGCGGAACTTCTGCGAAGCATGGTACGATGTAGCTGGATTGACGTCCTATGGTCGGCTCTCCAGAAAGCGACCTCGAACAGCATTAAACGCTCACATTAAACAAGTGATCCGCCACCCGAAACACACAATTCCCATCCTCGAAGTAGTAATCCGGGTCTCTGGTAAATTCACCCAGGCTATTCTTGGCAACAAGTGGTGTCATTCTCGGTGAGTGTTGAGTTGACTCGAAGGATTGAGGACAAGCCTGTAGTCTTCACCTTTCCATATACGAGTAGACAGACGTCAGGACAAAGATACTCTCACGCTGGGCGCTATCTTATAATACCTGGTTCTTTCCACTTAACGATAGAGCTGAAAGGTCTACTGACGTACGAGATAATTCTAACCCTACTTATACAACACATCCCAACTTTGCCACGTCGCGTTGTTTGGGCATATGTACGCGTTCAAGGAGAGACTAGCTTCAGATTGGTCCAAGAAACTCTCGTGTCTCGACGAGGCACAAGAACACAGCCCTCTCACGTGATTCCAAGAATCATTAATCATATTAATCAATTCTCATCTTTTATTTCATTTCGACCAGAAATTCAATGACATTATTGGAGGAATCCTCTGTCCAGATCTTCCGCACATTGTCGCTCCACGCTTTCTTCTGGAACTCTAAGCAAATGCAAGTGAGGAAGATCTTGCCCTTATCAACCTCCGGCACAGTTAGCAAATCGACCCTGAAGAGCGGAAAGAGAAATCAAGCCTTGGTAAACGGAGGGCTTTGGGATGTCTGTCAGGGCCCAACGCAGTTTTCTCCTCAGACCTCCAAGGCGATGCTGGCCAAAGTGAGCAAGTGGGCATGCCCCAATTTTGACCATAGATTACACGTCCACTATCCCACACTATTCTGTGACGTTCTGAAACTTCACAGCAACACTTTATACGACATCTTGACTCCATAGAGCTGATCTAGCTATCGGGATAAAATGGCGAGAGAATGTTTGCGGGATAGATTTGAACAAGAGTAAAGTCACTGGAAAGGATCCTCAATGCCTTCAGTCCAAACAGATGTTGTTGTCCCAGGTGCAATGTTGAAACAGGCTATGGCGACTCATTGAGAGCTGGAACCTCAGGCACAGGTTCATGGATCTGTCACCAAAAATACCTAGGTCAATAAGGTACACTTTATCTGAACGTTGACGACCCGGCAAGTTTTTTTTGGTGACTATGCTCGCGCCACTACACAACGTATGTATAATACATCAGTCAGCACAAAAGGCTACAATTGAGCAGGGAAAAACCTAGTCAGGCTGGCATCAAAACTGTCCAAGAAACTGTTGATCTCGTTTCTCAACTGGATACAAGCGCACAACCCTCCTGTATGATACTTCCCAGTCCACAAGTCAATGTCCAATCTTCGCTTCATCTCCACCAGAAATTCGACAACACCATTAAAGGAATCGTCCGCAAAGAGTTTCTGTGCGTGTTCACTCCATAACTTCCTGTAGGAATCCAAGCAATAACAGGTGGAAGGGACCCTGCTCCTTTCGATCACTGGCATAGTTCGCAATTGGTCCCGAAGAGCAGAAAGCGAAATAAAGCCCCGGTACAGGCACAGTTCCTGGGCATCCGTCAAAATGCTCAACCCAGAAACTCCCCAGATCTGCAGAGTGCCAATATTGGCCAAAGGGAACGGGGCAACATTTCCCGAATATCGGTCCCTGCGTTCCCTCAGAGAAAGAGTCCATTTCTGAGAACGCAGGTAATGATAATAAGCACGAGCCGCCAACTCCCTGCTTCCGACATTCTCTGCGATCTCAAGCACTCTTCGGAGCTGAACAGGACCTCTGGAGACCGTGCCCAGCAACTGCTTTTCCACAAGTTCCTGCAGTGTCGGCGGCCAATTGCAATTAGTCGAGACCTGCAAGAGGTAGGCAAGGTGTGGGCCGTCGGAAGCAACATAGTCTTCGGCACCGAGCTTCTGAAGGAGAACTTTTTGCGCCCAGTTTTCGATCGCTACGCATTCATATTTGTAGGCCAGCAAACCGATATGGGCACATGTCTCCTCATTTAGGTTTGCACTCGCCGTGTCGTCTCCCATAAGTTCGCTGATGCTAATGTTTGCCCGTGGTGAGAGTTACGATGATGCCATCGTAGCAAGGTTCTTACCCGGCATACAAAGCCCAACACCAAGCTCGAAAGGCTTCAATAGAGTCATCGCACACAATCGGATGACTATCATTGTCTCCGTCCACACTCTGACACTCCGTACCAGGCTGAGGCAGCGAGAACATTTGTCGAAAGAAGGCAGAGCTCCTGCGAAGAATAGTACGATGAAGCTAGATTGGTGACGTATATTCAGCTCTCGTGAATCCGTCCTCGAACGGCACTGACTTACATTGAACAAGTAATTATCCACCTGGAGCACACAGTTCCCATCTTCAAAGTAATAATCTGGGTCTCTGGTGGGTCCAGCTGAATTGTTCATGGTACCAAGCAGTGACATTCTGGAGGGATGCTGAGCCGACTCCTGAGATCTGAGCCTTTAAGGTCAAGGACAAGCCTGGGTTCTTCATGCAACCGTGGATGCAAGGCTCCAGATAGGCGTCAAAAGAATCATACTCCCACGCTGGTGCCGGTGCTCTCTCATTTCGTGACGGTGGGCCTTAGGTGAGTCGGCTTTAGGAACTGGTCGCTCCTACGCTTACTTATCAATTAATCCAAGCCCTATTGGTGTACAAGGGACTACCATCCACACCTATACAACACATCCCAACTTCGCCAACTACACAAAATAATTAGGCAAATCATGCTCAAACGCCTCCTTCATTTCCGTCAACTGACCCTGAACATGAGCAACGCACTCCTTAATAGGTGCATTCCCATGAGCCGGCAATGGAGGCGGGTCAACCGCTATCCTCTTAATCATCGTCGCCAGAAAATCCCATGGCCCATCCATAGATACCAACCTATCAAGCCTCTCAGCCTGACCAGACCACCAGGAACTCCAATTCCGCGAACACGACCGCCACTCGTTTGTAGTGTCGCAGGCTGCAGGAAACGGCTCTATCGCAGGCATATACCGAAGCCGGCTACGTAGCGTTTGAAGCGAAGAGAATCCGCGAAAGAGAGAGAGCCTTTGTTGCTCAGAGAGGCTCGATAACGGCTCAACAGTCGAATAATCCCCGATATCGTCGAGCTGCAGAGCTACTCTCTGTTTCTTTCTCTCCCTTGGGTGGAGATCCCAATGCGTGTTCTGCAGATATGCGTAGTACGCATCTGCTCGCAATCGCTCATCACCAATATGGTCAGCGATGTAAATTGCATTGCGGAGAGTGCTGGCTGAGGCGATCGCGGAAGGCCTTTCCTCCCGAGATACGCCAGTTATGATCATCGAATCCAGTTTCTCCTTGACCCTCTGCCACTCGCAATGCGTAGCAACATGCGCGAGGTACTTCAGATTCTCAAGGGGGAAACCCATGAGAACCTCTGCGGTCGGGAGCTCTTGACAGATGTTGATAACCCATTGTTCGATGGCCGAAAACTCGTATTTGTGTGCCAGCAAGCCGATATGAGCTATTTTCTCGACATTCTCCGCGGATAGCTTGGTTTCGTTACCTGTGTCCAAAGGGCTGTCCATCAAGAATTAATCCTTTGAAATGGGCTGAAGATCAAAACGGCATTACTCTGCGTATAGTGCCCAGCACAAGGCCCGGAATGCTTTGGGAGAATCGTCACATTCGATCACTTGAGGGCCGGTCTTTCCATCGGATGTCTTATCGGAAGTTTGTGGCAGGGTAAACATATTCCGAAAGAACGAAGAATGCATCCTGAGGATAGATCGATGTAACTATAAGTTCTTCGTATCAACATTTAATGCAGCGCTGTTCCCCGGAATATTCGTACCCTGAATAAGCAATCTCGTACGCGAAAGACGCAGCTACCATCTTCAAAGTAATAAGTTTCGTCCTTTACTACGTTTTCCATTGGAATGCAGAGAAAGGGGTGTCTGAGCGAAGGGGAGGGAAGATATAGTGCTGGACCGTCTTGATACACGTGGCTGCGCTTCAGACTCAATTAAGTACCAACTTGGCGTTTCCGACGTTCATTGATGCTATTATTGGCAAGTCAAACGATTTCACTAGAGAGATAAAATCTATACACATGGAAGAGCAAGGCGGTGAGAATAATAAAAGAAACTAGTGAATAACGCCACCCATGACTCAAGACTTTTGTCGCAAGTGGTTTCAAGTGTGAAGTAGGAGGGCCGAGGGAACCTGCTTTATCTATGGCGGCGATCTCCTCAGGTGTAAGGTCGGCTAGCGGAAAACATCAATATACACGTATTCTCAGACGTAGGATTCACACTCACGTAGATCACCGGCGTCCAAGTATTCCTTCAGTCTTTCACGTTTCGAAGTAGTTCTAGTAGACATGTCGGTGAGCTACAAACATCTTGTCAAGACCCGTCAACTTACGTGATGATAACCGTTCCCTTGGCTTTCACCCAAGCGAAGATGACTTGTGCCGGTGTGGCATTGAGGCGTTTGGCAGCTGGGACGAGGGCAGCGTCAACAGGACCGCCAGGGTATCGGGTAATTGGACTGGGCGAATTCAATCATTGATAGTTTGGAAAGATACTTGGACAACGCACACCAAGCTGCTATAACCTTCCGTAACAATACCATGTTCCGCGTGAAACTCGAGAAGCGGTTTGTTCTGTTTCCAGTTGTAAGGGTGAAATTGGATCTGAAGACAGATAAGCTAACCAGTAAGGGAAAATGATCTGAATGACCGCCGCACCTGGTTCACAACTGGTTTAACGCGTGCAACCTTGAGTAGCCGCTGAAGATCCTCTATGGCAAAGTTGCTAACTCCAATGCTCCTACAAATGGCAGTCAGACACATAAGCAGCTACGAGGCGCCTATACGTGGACTTACTTAGTCAAACCTGCTTCACGAAGCTCCTCAAATTGCCGCCATATGTCCTCCAGGTTGTCCTTGGCAAAGAAAGGATTATGTATGAGGAACAGGTCTACGTATTCAAGGCCAAGCTGGTGTCGTTATTTAAGTGAGGACGCGCATATATCGACTTTCGTACCTTGGACAGGCTTGTCTTGAGGGATTCGCGGACGTTCGGGTTGCCGGACCACTTGGTGGTGACGAAGAGATCGGACCGACTGAGGCCGCTTTCACGAATAGCGGTGCCGACACTCTCTTCATTGTTATAAACTATGGCACGAAATGAGTGGAAAGACGTAATAACAGGAGAAGCACATACATTGGGCGGCATCAAGATGCGAGAAACCTGCTTCAAGAGCATTCTCGATATATTCGTGGATATCCTTATTTTTGTTCACACTTCCGGAACCGAAAGCAATGGAGGGTATAGTGTGTCCATCACTAAGAGGAATGTCGAGGAAGGGCATGTTGTGTGGGAGAGCCTGAGACGGGGATCATGAGTGATGATGGTATAGTAATAATAAAAGGCGGGGATTGTCATGTGTTGAGAGACTGATAAGGCACGCCATGGCGCATTCTCTTTCAAAAACGTCAGACACTCTTATCTCACACAGCTCCATCGGCTTGCCCCGCAAACGCGGCAGATGCAATAGTTTCCAGAACACGGGCCCTCCAGAAAAGTATCAGGCAATCACTCACATGCCCTCACGCGACGACACCTACTACTTTGATGACGGCAGCTGCGTCCTCCTCGTCGAGGATGTCCTCTTCAACGTGCGTATATTCCTTGACCTTTTGACACATAGCTTCATCTCTGCTCCAGGTGCACCGATCGGTTCTCAGCAAGGACTCGTCAAGCTTCAAGACCATGTTCTCGTTGCCTCCAGGAGAAGGTCCTGCGGAAGGTACCTCTGACGACAATCCCATTGTCCTCGCGGGCGACAGTGCCGCAGAGTTCAAACACTTTCTGTGGACCCTCTATGCTTTGTACGTCGTCACAGCTCTTCATAATAGTCCTCTCGCTTAGCGCTCTCAGACCCTCTGAACTGAGTGTGGTTACAAGCCCTTCGGCCGATCTCGACCAACTCGTAGCCATTGCCCGTGTATCCAACAAATACGCATTCAAGAGTACAGAAACATGGGCTCTCGACGCTATCCAGGAATATGTCAACCGGAAACCTTCCCCTATCCTTCCACCACCAACGTCCTACCCAGCTCCCTTCGCCAGCTTAATCCCCTCCCCCTCGTTCTACAATTCCAAGATCGAGAACACCGAGCAGCTCACGCGTCTGATCCGCCTCGCTCAGCTGTGTAATCACGAAAGGTTATTGAACACCATGATCCATCTCCTGCGGGACTTGATGGTCGGTTCTGTGCAGTATGCATATCTCGCAATGACGCTCGCAGATGAGCTCGGCTTGAGGACACTGCGTGGTGTAGCATATCTCGAGGTCATGCAGAAAGCCGTCATCGTGCGGAGCCCACGTGTCGACGTCTATCACAAAGGACCCCTTATTCAATCCTCCTTGGCCTTGGATACAACTGGTCCCCTAACCCCCAACAATGCGCCATCGGACGTGGAGGACAAGGGTCGCATATCCCTCACACCACAGCAACAATTGCGTCTGCTGGCAGGATATTACCGCCTCACCGAGACGTGGGAGGAGCTTCGTAGGACTCCACCTCATTTTGATCACGCCATTTCGTGTGGTGCAACATGGCATCAGCATGGGTGCACGCAGAGTTGGTTGGAATTCTGGAAGGAGAAGTCAAGGAGTGATGCGATGCTCAGCCTCGGTCTTGCAGACGTGATTGGGCGATTGAAACAGATGTCCAAAGATTACGATAGGTGGGGAAGTGCGACGTATATGCATCACGATTGTAGGCAGGCGGCGAGGAGAAGTATTAACGAGATTATCAAGAGGGTTGAAGATGCACTGCCGGACTATTTCTCAGATGCTGACTTGTCTGACTGAGACACACTGCTTGTGCTTTAGTATCCCGATGTATCATAATCACAAACCCACCTATACTGGTCATTTCATTTCAGCTTGCGAGATTTGCCACTACGACTCCGCTTCCCAACTGTCGAAGATGTAGTCGCATTTGCCAGTATGCTTTCCATCCCCATAGCAGAATTGCTTTCATATGCCTGAGCCCGATCGCGGTTATTCCAAGGACCATCCGTAAGCGGTTCGTCAGCTGCACGCCCAAAGATCTTGCTGCTCGGTGCCTCAGTCAGAGACATGCCAGTACCCATCATACTCTTCATCAACACGTCGATATCATTCGTCGATGGGCGCGTCTCCAGCCCCACCTGCGAGCCGCGCAACAATGTCTGCTCAAACAGCTCATCCTCTTCTAGCTGCTGAATCTTTGCTCGCAGGTTTTTTAGTATCTTCTCCACCATAGCTACGAACGTTTGTCAACATCCTAGTACACTTCCGTAAGGAACCAGATAACGCACCATTCTCTTCGTCCTTGTTTTCTGTCCTAGGAATCAACGGACTTTCATTAACCTCTTCCTCCTCCTTCCTCGGCTTATCCAAGTCCAACTTTGCAAGCCACTTCTTCTCAAATGCGGCTTGCGAGAGCTGGTGTTCAGAATCCGAATACGAAGTTTGGTCAGGTCCGTATGTTGTTCCCACAGAACTTGCAGGGGAGGGTGCGCGTAGTACTGGGGGTGCGTACTCTGGGTGGTGGTACGGATGGATGAAGTGGTGTGAAGACATTCAAGATGAATTGTGACTTTGAATCGATGCAAACGGGGAAGTGAATGACGGAAAATCGCGGACGGAAAGAGATAAAAAATAAAGAAAGTATGTGGCGTTATAGTGTAGTGGTTATCACTCGGGATTTTGATCACTTGAAATATTCCCGAAACCCAGGTTCGAACCCTGGTAACGCCTTGTTATTAGAACAAAGCATTTTTTGCTCCGGTCAAGGATGAGTTTCCAGTGAAAGCCGCCTCGGACCTGGCTCGGCCTGATTGAATCTGACGGCACCGATTAGGCTGTCATTGGACCTGGTCGCGCGTTGATTGCACTTTCCCCTTTCCACTTCCGTTCTCGTTGCATTCCATCGAATACCGTCGTACTTGTCTCGTATGCCTCGTGATCTCGTTAATATGATTACTCTTTGTCCTGCTAAACCTCTCATCGCGTCCCATCGCGTCCCATTGCACCCTATTGCGCTCACCTCGCTCAAAATCACCCAAGTCCTATTCTTGCGCTGTCGACTCTGCTTCCTTCGCATGCTGCCTGCCACGAAATACGTCTCTGGCTATAACAATATTGATGAAACATGGCGCTATGCTTGCACCAAGGCCCACAAAGGTATTCTCACTATTGTCCCCAAACGGGCCTGGTATCGACATAATCCTTGGGAAAGAAGGCGACGGCCACGCAAGAAGCAGGCCAAGGATATGCAGCCAGTGAGTCAAGACCCTCCGGGGCAGAGGGGGATGCAGGAGAACTGGAAGGAGATGATCCCGTGCACGGGAGGTGAGGTGAGTAACTTACTCGTTCAGCCCAGGAGTGCTATAATACTCATCTACTTATAGGATTCATATGATGCTGAGTCCCAACGAGCACAGGCAGAGTTCCTAGAAGCTTCTACGCTTCATGCTCATCAACTGGGAGGGCTGGAGCCATTCTGAACCCAAGCCTTTCAATGAACCAATGAACAGTTTCAAAACACCTGAAGATTATCATGATCTCCCTCCTCCGAGTCCTCCACTCAATGATCAATTCATGACATTGCAATTCCACCAGCTGCCCCCAGTCTCTTTGAATAGCTTTTCACTCGAATTGCCTGAGCCAACGCGAACGATGTCAACCGATATACAAACTGCGCTCATATTTATACACGAACTCAGAAATGCCTCACTTGATGACTCCGGCTTGTCTGTCGATGACCTCGCTGCACTTTGCGATCCTCTATCCTACTGTACGCCAAATTCTGATGAACATCCTGGTCTCAAACTCGGGCTAGACTTCCACACCTCGTTCACAAGTGTTACGTTGATGGATCTATGTCAAGAAAGCGGTAAGTATGCTTGTTTATGCTAACAATACATATCTGAGATGTTAGAACACAGAGGCTTAAATATCTTGTAAGCCGAGGCCTCGAAGACATCGAAGAGCCGACCAACAAGAACGACAACTAAAGTGAGTAGTGGCCACATAATTCTTCGTCACAAGCATTATTTTTCTCCATTTAGAACGCACGTATTATTGTCATTATCCGAATATTTATTTTCTCCTTTTTGCTGCAAGAACTCGAGGAAGGGGGAGGATAGGGGGTGGTGATGTGATGGTATCAGGTGGCGAGGGCGGGGGTGGAAATAGGCAACGGGACGGTGGAATGTGGCGGGATGATGTGGGGGCGCGCGGGTGCAGAAGACAGGCGGAGGGTAACAGTGTTCGGGGGAGTGCAAGGAGCAGCAATCGAAAGCAATGACGTCCGATATGGGGTGATAAAAAAATTGTATTTTTATGTAGGTCCCAAACAGTGGAGCAGTATTCACTGCAAACCGCACCTGAGGGAACTGAAAAGATGATTTCAAGCAGGCGCGAACAAGCCCAATAATTAGTGTCACATTTTCGAGTCTGGCAGGACTTCACCACATAAGCAACAGAGTTCAACGAGACACGGCCAAGTCAAACGGTTTTCACTGGGGACGAGTGATGGCCTACCCTCCGAATAGAGCCACAGCAATCAACTAATCACAAGAGAACTCCAATGGTACACAATTCCTAGAAAAAAGATGACATTTAAGTGTGGATCTATGACGTCACGAGTGGCTTCAGAACTCTCGGTAGGTATATGGCCAAAGGGTACATAAGCTGGCCCAGCTATCGAGTTCTTCAGACCGACACACAACTCTTAGAATGCAGTCTAACGTTGGAGATCCACGCATTTACGAAGCCGGGGATCAGAGGTTCGCCGTTTCCCCCTTGTGCCTAATTCTAGCATATCCTAAATGTTGCTCGTTGCCGTTTTACAGATACCCCAAAACCACACGCCCTGAGAAGGGAGCTAGGGAGCAACGGGAGCGATTTGAACATGGTCCCGGCCCTGCGCACTTTAACCTCGATTCCAAGTACGTTACTCTCCTACCTCTCCCACCCCCTCCACCTTGTCTCTTACCGGCCAAACAATCACTTTCGAAATGTGAGACTAACGATGGCGAATATTCAGAGACCAGCGCACTATTTCGAACAAGCTAAGTTCTGAAGAGAAACGCGAGCTCCAGATCGAGGAGAACACGCGGACTGTGAAGGATCCATTGAAACCGGCTATGGATCATGGGAATAAGCCGTCAAGAGGTGCAATGGTTGACGCCGAATTGCAAAAAGAGGATGAAGAGCAGTTGAGGAAGAAGGGCAAGATCGACTAGGGGCAGGATTTTGGCCGTGGCGGTGGCTGACATCTAGAATGCATAGTAGATGAGCTTTGGAGTCTACTGGATTGATTTCTATAAGATTTTTAATGGTTTTGCACTCGTAACAGCCCTCGAGTGCTTAGTGTCAGAATGCACATATGCATCTGTACATCCCCAAGGTTCAAACGTCAAACTCCAACTCTGATCACTGCAGAACTGGTGCGAGGGAGTTGCAGGTTACGCCTTGCCGTAATGAGATACCATATGGGGCGGGTTTGTGGGTCTATCTTGATTTGTGAATAGGGTGTTTGTAAAGAGATGTTACGAATACCTAGGAAAGAAAGTCTCGACCCTCCGAAATCCGAATATTTACTAGAAGTCTGATGGCGGCAATCTCCCAAAAACTAACGCTAGGCCTCGGAGGTCGGGAGCGTGGGCGCCAGAAGCTGCATCACGAGGTACCAAGTTGAGGCTTAAGGCTGCTTGCTGGTGACTTGAGTAACAGAGAGGCTAGGACTAACATGGGATCGACGCGATGCGTCTACTTTGTGTCTATTTTTATCCCTGAAGTTAAATGGGGCCTTAGAATCTTGCTTGCAACGCTATCATTCGTTGTAACAAGATGTGCTCAGACATAGGCTGTGTTGATTCGCTGTAGATTAGAAATTCGTTGCATTTATTTTTACCATTCACCATCTCTGTCGACGGAATTGAAATGCAGGGTTCTAATAGCGGTCTATTGCCCGTTTCTTATGGGGTAACCTGAGACCCCTAGAAGCGATCATGATCTTTGCCTGGCATTGACATCTTTCGTACAGCTCTCCGGAGAACACGTAGGCCTGTAACGTACTTAGTGTCGCCGCACTATGTCAGAAATTCGCCCATTCCACTTTCATGTTTCCCAAAATCGGCAATGCTTAGAGTATATAAACATTGGAAAATGGCGAGGGTAACCTTCAGCAGACCAACCAGTCATGCGATTCACTACTTCTCTCGTTGCTCTCTCGTTCGCATCTGTCATCTTGGCTATCCCTCAGGATGCCAAGGAATCAGATGATGGAAAATATTACCACCATCCTGGACATCACAAGCCAGTTAGTCCCAGATGATTGTGTCATACAACGTACTGACCAAGATATTGGTGTATTTAGCCCGTCCCCGCCTGTGCGCCTCGCTCGCAGGCAGTCCCATTGCTCCGTGCCTATAACCCAACTATCACTGACCATTTCTACACTGCCAATGCTCAAGAAATGGATAATGCTGTCAACGCACTGGGCTACCAACGTGAGGGACCCCCTGGCCGTGTTTTCCCTACACAAGTAAGGGACACTATCCCGTTGTACCGCGGTTACAATCCCCAAATCCAAGATCATTTCTACACCACCAACGAGCAAGAAATGAACAATGCCGTTCAGAACTTGGGCTATAGCCGGGAAGGAATTGCGGGTTATGTGTACCCTAAAGCTGAGTGTGGTGCCATCCCGCTCTATCGCACGTACAATCCGCAGATTACCGATCACTTCTACACCAGTGGTGCCGATGAGCGCGACAATGCGGTTAACAGGTTGGGATATGCCAATGAAGGAATCACAGGGTACATTGTGCCTCTTTGAGTTTTCACAGGTAGCATACAATTGTTGTGCATTTCGGCTGTATCGTAACCGAAGTCATATTTGGCATATGTTGAATGTATGAACTGTGATGGCCCATTTGTAAGCGCATTTTTGCTGATGGTAATGGTGCAATCCTCATACCACATGCTAGAGTGAAGAAAGGATATACAAGTTGAGAACGGGGAATTTATTGCATCCTGGGTTATGAGGTGGATGTTATTTCGCCAACTCTGGAGGATTTTAACTCACCTCCTAGCCGTAGTGGCTAGTTGGCATCCCTAACTCGAATAATGAGATCACTTTGTATTGAAAGTGAATGGGATAAGACCCTATAAGACTCCATGCCAAACGGCATCAGTCAATGACCAGCAGATCAATCGATTATGTCTAGGCATCTACTCCTGGATCTGGAGTGTCCTACATGTCTGGCGACTCTATGACAGCATTTCCATGGTTTCCTTTGATGGCATATCCTGAGTGCTGGGCCAGAATGTGCTTTTGATGAAAGTTTGGTGTCCATGTTCTTCAGAGAGGGCACACCACCACCACACCATCGGGAACAAGTGACGCCAGCACCTGGAGACCATAGTTTTATGTTGAACCTTGCTGAGCAATTCACTTTGACAGAAGTGATAGATTTAGGCTGTCAGATGGAAGGCTGAGTTGAGGTGGTGGGGTTGTGAATGTATGAGTTTTGGATTCAAGTACACCTTGTCCAAAGCCTGCCATAATCAATGGCAAATTTATGAGATTTGAAAACTGGGCAATGATCCTAGCCATAATGCATTGGCAGATGTAAGTTTCACCAGCCTCAATGCCACCTGTTGAGGCTATGGTAGATGCCATTGAGTGTATTTGTGGGCCAAAGACCTATTTTGAGCCCAAAGCTTGAGGCCTGATCAATGACATGAACAACTTTGACTAGGGACACCAAAAGTAAAACACACAGACACCAACTTGTCAAAAAGCTGAGGATATTTGGGCTCTGCAGTGGTAGAAGTGAAATGTGCCCAGAGAGATTGCAGAGTTAGACTGGAAATTGTGGGAATTGGCACTTTGCCTTGAAGGACCTTCTAAGCTTGGTGCCAGCCTATTTGTACATAAGAATCTAGCTGATAGGATCTTGTAGAATCACTCAGCATGATGGTCATAGCCTAGTATATTGTTGGGGAGAGGACAGTGTTGAGTAGAAATGAGGGCTCAAACTCAAGATCCAACTCAGGCCATGCACAGTCTCACACAGTGTTGTCAAAGACATATAAGCAAGGACACCTTGTGAGTCTGACTATGGGAGACTACATAGGGCCATGCTGTGTAAGTATCACTTCTAAGCTTTGAAATGGATTTACAGCCTGATATATGGGTTGATTTAAAAATAAATTTGTAACAGATGTCAAGTGCTGGTTCTGACTCTCACTGGTCTATCATTGATTTAATAGATCCTGGTATCCATCACACTTCCATTTGTCTGTTAGGATCACCCAGAAGTGAGTGCCAAATCATTTTCTATGATATCCATTGACCAACTCCACTTTGGACCCTGCCAGAGCTCAGCTTGCAGCACCAGCAAACAATGTGGAATAGAATCAATTGCTAGATGTGTTATGACCTTTGTATGAACTCAGGTTGCAACTAAGGCAAAGACTTGAGGGTAAGCAAAGGGAAAAGAACTAGTTGGTAAAGCATAGGGAATACAGGTGTACTACCTAAGGTTTATATACTATGAGGGAAGGACTAAGAATAGGTGAAACAAGGGAGACAGGTAAGTGGGTGACTAAGGCAAGGTGTGGCAAGGGGCTGAGACACTAGATGAAATGGTGAGCTGAGTAAGTGTGTGCTAAATATAGGTGAGACTGTAACATCACCCTCCTCCTAAGGTGTCATGACCACATGAAACTACTGTAAAGGTCCATGTAGGCTACAACATACTGGGAAAGTGAAATGAGCTAGGAAGGTTTGGACTTCTTCAAATGTTAGTGGTTCATGTAGTCAATGAGTGATCTTCTGGGCAATGTTCCTCTTGTTAGGGCCAATGAAGAATGGGGCATGATTGGGGCCTCTACCATACATGGAGATCATGGTGCCTTGGTATGTAGCACCAGTGTTGCTGTGTTCCTCAATCACCACTTGTAATATTTGCTTCCAATATTTCTCACCCTCTTTGCTGTGCTTCTTCAAAGTTTTGAAGGAGACTGGAGGTATGCATTGCTTGTGTTATAGTGAGGCTTCCTCAGTCTGTAAGGAAACCCAATACATATCTGCAGATC
>JAEUWS010001036.1:0-80766 GCA_018524945.1 Podaxis sp. C-F-92630
AGGAAAATGATGAAAGGAACAAGGATGGAGAAAAGTATTGACAAAGAGAAAAGTCCAATGGAAACAGAAGAGAGGTTAAACTGAATATGATCCACAGAATCCAGGTTTGTAACCATGACTCCAAGAGCCTAGTGGATGTCTGGTGAAGTCCATAAACACCTCATCCCTATCCATCTACATCTCCTCAAACTTGCCAAGAGATGTTCATTTTGATTCCAGACCCTCCCCCCTTCTCACCCTCTCAAACTCCTCACAGCAGACATTGATGTCCTTGAAGCCAGGTCTACTAAATCCTGGTCCACAGCATTAGATTTCGTATCTGATGCTCAACTTATTTTGGATCAATTCCAGTGCCTAAATCTATGTGCCAAACCAGGCCAGCATCTTCTGGATTTATATGATCACCAAATCCACTTCCATGAATGCCCTGACCCCTCAAAGGAAGGAGCCATGGAACTTCATATAGCCAATGCATCTCATGCCTGTAATCTAGCATTTTCTTCTCCTACTTCATTAGTTTCTGCTACTGACACTTCTGTACCTTCTGATTCTTCTTTATCTGCTATGTCCACTTTCATTGTCTTTGGCTCTTCTGATTTGGACATTTTACATTCTTCCATCCTCCCTTGTGGAGAGGTTTTATCTACAGATGTTGAATCTTATGCTCTCTGTCATTCCATTTTCTCTCTCATCTCCCTTGCTTCATCTTGAAATGTTTCAAATCTTGTAATATTTACAGATTCAATAGCATGTGCCAAAAGACTCTTTTCTTACAGCCCACACAGTGCTCACGTCAACTCTATAGTAGTTGCTCCTCCTCTCCATTCCTGGCTATCATCTTCCCCCATGAACTCCCTCCATTTTTGGGCCATACCCTCCTCCACTAAATGGTCAATCCACCACAAAGCACACATCCTCACCAAATCACTCCACCTTCAGAACAATAAACACATGCCTTACCACACTTCCCTAGGTTTCATCAAATCTCATTACACTGCAAAATGTCTTTCCTTATGGAAGGATCTCATGATGACCCAAAAACACACAGGCCATAACTGGCTCCCTCTAAATAACATGGCAGGCAACAAGATCATTCCCAAATACATCAATGGTGGAGCTTGGCTCTCTTCCCCACTTGGACAAGACCCCAATTTATGCACTCAATTCACTCAATGCATCACCAACCATGCTCCCATTGGCTCATACCAGCAAAGGTTCTTCCCTAGTCATCACATTGTCTCTTGCCCCTGTGGTGAGAACCTTGAAACTTGCAAACATATCCTTAACAATTGTTCACATTTTTACTACCCAATTGGTGATCACTCTAACATTTGGTGGATCATCAATTTCCTCAGCAACAACCCAGCAGCATTTTCTTTCACTGACCAAATCCAAGGCCCCATCACACAAGAGGAGTTCAACTCACACTGACTCTTGAGGAGAGAGAGACTAACCTATAATGCAGTTCCTGATGTACACTGAAAAGGGTATTTCTTTTATTGCCTCATAGCATAGCTTCCCCACTCCTATATCTCTTCCTTTCATACTTGTGTAACAACAGTTCCAATACCTTTCTTTTCTTTTGTGTTTCAGTCTTTTCTTTCTGTTAGTTTCATCTTGGGACTGCTATTGCACACCCTTTTGTAGTAGCTAGTCTATTGCAATAAAAGTGGATTTAAAAAAAAAAAAAAGCAAAGAATGCCAGTGTCTGTCTGGTGTTGAGAGTGGTTATGGGTTGAAGCAAGATAGAGAGTTGAGAGCAAGGAGAGAGTGGAGGAAAAATTGGGGGATAAGTAAGTTGTATTCATTGTACCTACTACAAGACTTTTATACTACAGTTTATGGATCATTTGTACAATAGAGAAAATGCTAGAAAACAGTCAAGAAAATAGAGAATTAAGAGGAAAGGTACGAATATTGAATTTATGATGACATTTCATTCTAAAGTGTCCATTTACAAGTATAGTGGCAATGAACTTTGAATATGAGACACAAAGTCAAAACAATAATCAGATGTCAGATGCCTCTTGATGGCATAGCACACTCAGAGAGTGGATCCCATCATCAAAGGAGTCAAACTCCACCTTCCAAAGATGGAAGGGGATGGTGTGCAGAACATTGAAGACTTTGTTTGCATGCTCCAGGAATGTTAGAGCATCGAGGTGGCAAATCAGCAGTGATTTCATATGGGAGGAGGAGGGAGGATGGTGTCTTGCAATGCCAGCCAAGCTCCGATCCCCATATAACCCATCTCAGAGCAAGGTTTGCATGCATATTGGTGGCAATGGGAATTTCCCTTGTTGCAAATGCTATGTTGGAGGTACACAGGAGCACAAGAAATCAGACAACAGATTTGAGGCATTCTTTTAGGTGAGATTTCTGCCTATGTTTATCTGATATTCCAGCCAGGACATGCCCATTCAAGTGCTGTGACCCTCAGCGAGCTGGAGAGACAAGTCAAGACTGCATGTCTTGGCATAGTTCAACATGTCAGGAACATGCAGTCAGAGGAGGGCATTAAGGACACATACACTCAATACTGGATCGACAACTTTATCAATCGAGCCCAGGCTTTCCATCGAGAACACCCCAACATTCCTGCTTCCCAGATACAGGATGTCCTAATGATGCAGGTGACGAATAACCAGCGGCTTGTATATAATAACTGTTTACTTGTGGAAGGTAAGTTTTGGCTTAAAGTGCCAGTTCCTCCATTCTGATATGATTGCATTTAGACTGGGATATATCGAGGGATATGCCCATTGAGCTACTACATACGGTGCTACTCGGGATCATCAAATATTCATGGCATATGACACATACATCCCTCAGTGCAGAAAATAAGAAGATATCCATGACTCGATTGCAAGCAGCGAATAGAGGTGGCCTGACCATCAAATCATTCCAGGCCAATTACATTATGCAGTATGCGAACTCACTCATTGGCCGGCAGCTGAAGATTCTAGCACAAGTAAACATATTTCATGCTTACAGCCTTGTGAATGAAAACACGCTTGCTCTAATAAGGGCTATTGGGGAGCTCACTGCGCTCTTCTGGTTTCCTGAAATCAAACATATGGAAGAATATCTAGTAAGTCCTTACCCAATCTGCTGCAATTCACTGCCATTGACACAAAAAAGGATGATGTTGACATGGCAGTTGCCAATGTCCTCAATATCGCTGCAACGATTGATCCCTCGAAAATCACTAAGAAGATTAAATACCATATCCTGACTCATACAAGAGAGGACATCAGGCGTTTTGGGCCACTCATTGGTGTCATGACCGAATGCTACGAGTCATTCAACTCGATTTTCCGGTCATGTTCAGTTCTCTCCAACCATCGCGCGCCCAGCCGAGATATTGCCTATCAACTAGCATGGCAAGAACTCATGAAACATGTTTTGTCCGGCGGTCATTGTTATTCGCAGGCAACTGAATCTTGGAAGCCGGTTGGCACTGCAGTCCGCTCCTTTGTATTGACAAACCCGACATTAAAATCACTGCATGGGTGGCCAGGCCCAAAGGCTGTAGCAGCTGCAGGTAAGGTGTCCTTGTCGGCTTCATTATCTTGTTTAATTGACTGAATTCATTGATTTCTCCAGGTTCTGTGTGCCTTGGGCCATTGAAAAATGACAAAAATTCAAATAAAAAATGTCGTAGGCAACTGCGGTGGAACGAGACACGTGGCACCAGATCCATTAATCAAAGAGATGAGTGGGCGGAAGCTCTCTGGTATCAGTGCAAGAGCGTGGTGTCAACGCACCATGATAAATGCAGTGTTGGATCTTGGGTGTTCGCAAATTCGCCATTTTCCTCCGAACAAACAATAACGGGTCAGATCAGCGAGATCCTCTGTGACGCGGCCGACGAGTCAGCCAGTGTCATCCTTCTTGATGTGTTCGAAGTGTCATCTGACCGACATGCCACTTTTAGAATGCCAGTGCTAGCTCGTCCATTTAGCGAAAAAAAGATTGTTGCAGTCTCTGGAAATGTGAGTCTATTCCTTCCGACGTCATTGATGCCATGTTCTGACCCCTAAAACTAGAACATCCTCTTCGACTACAATGTACAACACGATTGCTACAGTGGAAATTGCAGCGCCAGTGGAAGCGAGCCTGTCAGACAAGAACGCGTAGACAGTGGGCTGACTCGGGATGTTATCGTTCATTCAAACCTGGATCGGTTCGTGATCAACACTCATGCTTTACACAATGCGTACCTTGTTCGCGAGGTCATTCCACGGGAGCTTGTCAAGCCTGTGCCAGCTTATGAAGACCGTGCCGCTCACCACCGACGACAAGCGGCATGCCTCTGCAACACACAGCACGGAGGTAATGCCTCTCAAAATGCAGTCGCTGATCCGACGCTGTTGCAACCCAGGCCAATCCTCGACACTGTTGTGTTGCATGGCCCAAGCCATGCGCGGCCCAACAATCCAGAGTCTGCGGGAACCCTTGTAGGAGATTCAGATGTGGCAGTACAACTCAGAACGAAGCGGCCCAGAGTCAACTAATTTGTATTTAATAATTGTATTCCGGAGTAATACAGTGTCGTAGATCTGCCTGAATCCCCTGGGTCTTCCAAGATGTGAACCGACATGCTTTCATCAACTTGTCACGATATCAGGCTCTGGTCATGTTCAGTCACTATGGCTTTGAGATCAACAAGGCAGTGGGCGGATATTGAAGATTACACCCCTCAAATATTGCCTTCCAGGTAGTGATAATATCTAAGATATATTGATGGCATATGGACTAATATATTGAATACACATTACTATCTGGCTCGCTCCGATGTTGAATCCATATCATGCTAATGTGGAGGGACACCTCATCGTGACGTGGACGAAAAATGCTGGGACTACGTGATTGTCGTCTCGGCGCAGCGTTGAGATGATGTGACTTGCCTCACGTCTGTCTGAGGTCCTCCATTTGTTCTGCCGACGTGACGTTTTCAGATCACGCCAGGGTAAAGCCCTCACGCTTTGGTAACACATGCATCAGTTAGGTGTGTAGGCTTCGCGTTCCTGTGGTCTCGTCTTGGTCTCGTCCCTTCCAATCCCATGATCCCCCGTGACACTCTTCTATGTTCCCTCTGACACCGATCACCCTTCACCACCATTATGTGTTCTAATCTTGCAGCTCTGCCGCATCCAACTACACCACTTGACCTGGTCCTAGCCTCGTCCTAGTCATAAGGAGAGCTTTCGTCCGCAGACCCATTCAATACGACCTTTTTCTCTTCCTCTGCGAGCATCATGGGTATTTTTGGCGGACACAAGAAACCACAGCCTCCCAAGAAGAAGACTTACGAGCAGGTTTTTGCTGACCTCGTCAAAAACCTTTGCGAGAAGGCCAACAACACTCTTCCCAACGTGAGATTGAGCTCATTTGTATCTGACTTACTCGCCGAACACATTTTGTAGCCTATATCGCTCCCAGCTCAACCTACGCTTAGTAATCTAGAGTTGATTTTCAAACAAATTACACACAACGACTTCAAAGACAGATTCAAGTACCAGTTCAACACAACGAGCGCCGCGCCACCGACTCTTGCCCCTGGAACGCGTGTTCTCAATACCTTCGAGCAGTTCTACAAGGTCAATGATTCCAACAAGCATGTCACTCTTCCACCAAGCTCTTCCACCACGACGACCGGCGATGAGACCGACCCGCCATTCACGCCTATTCCGGATGATCGTCAACGTATGTGGATATCCCGTGCTACAATCTGAGGACAATAGTCACCCATCCTCTCCAGCCCTTTCTCAGATTCTCGACGACTTCAGGAGCCGAATTACAGGTCTTCCCGACTGGATCCAAGGTTCCCGTTGGGTGCTGCTCGAAAATGGCAGTCACTGACTCCACCCTTTTCAGGAAAGGTCCAAGATGATGCCGTCAAGAATCTTGAGCGGGTCTTCAATGAAACAACGGCTCTTCCCAATGACTGGAGTACCGACGTCAATACGCCCGTTTATGAACAGTCTAACAAGTACGCGAACTCTGTCCACCTGGACTGTATCTTCGTCAAACTGTCGGGGACGCATATGGAGACAGAGGTTACCGCACAACTCAACACTGTCTACTGCATTGGAGTATGTGCGTTGCAGGTTCACTAGAAAGTGACTGACAATCTTCCAGGTTTATTATCAAATTGTATCCGCGGCTACGATTGCCAAGAAATCCCTCTGGAAACAGTTGTACACTCAGGCAGAGAGTTTGCTAGACACGGTACTAGTTTCGGTTCCTTTCCACTTCGCAAATTCTTACCTCCCATTCTCCTCAGCCTCACCCAGTTCCTGAAGAACCAAATGCAACCTCGTTGGAAGCTATCCTCATCTGGTATCGCGATCACAAACTTTTCCAAGCTGATCACGGTTTTCCATTTAATGGCACTCCGGACGGTCTTATTGCGGATCTTGGTCGTCCCACGCATCTTTTCATTATTGAAGACGACGACTTCTCTAAGCTGTCCCAAGAGATTGAGCAGTATATTTTCAGGTCTGTCACAAGCTTACTCCATTGTAATTATTTCTCTCATAGCTGCATCATCTAGCAAGGTCCACCTCCCACAATGGGCTGGTACGTCCCTTTCCGAGCTATTCGTTAATCAGACTTTAACTTGCCTATAGCTTCTGTGAAACCTGACTTGCAATCCGAAATTGAAAGCCTTCTCAAGTCTCAGGCCTTCGAATCCGGCGGGTGGCTCCCAGTGAAGTATGACAAAGCGCCATCTCCGCCGAACAAGAGCGACCCGGCCCTTCTCATTAAGGGAGACTTCGTTTATTGCAATCTTGTATCGCCTAACCGCCATGATGTTACCTATCGTGCCATGTACTTTTGTGGCGTACTCTATACGGCACCTTCGACGAAGGAAAGGATCGCCCAGGAATTGCTTTCTATCGTTTACAAAAATGCTTTGCGTCTCATTTCCGACGTACGCCCGTCCTTCCTTGGTGTTATCACGAGGTAGTTCTGACTTTTTTCGCATTTCTCCTTAGAACGCTGGAACCCCACCCGACCAGCCTACTCGCTCCGACCTTGACACTTTACTTTATCGAGCTTTAGATCAGAAATTCCAGAGGGAGTTCAACCTCGCTTACGAAGGGGATAAAACCGCTCCAGGCGACAAAGTCGGAAACACTCTCTACGCTGCTAAAGTTAGCTTTGACTCCAAGACTCACGACGATGCAGCTGCCAACGAAGCAGTCCAAACCATCATTAGGTGATGCATCTCTCACATTTTGGTCGACGGAAGATAGGCTCACAAGTCTGATGTGACATGATAGTACTTTGAACATACCTTCGATTACTAGTGGTAAGTCTCTTCAAATTCCATCTTTGTCACCTCACTCATTCACGGATTCCCTGTCAAAAAAGCCTTGCGCCAAGAGATCAGCAGCGACCTCCTACTGAAGGTCAAGCGATGTCTCGGAGCAGATCCGGTCCTTGCTCCACTCAACTCATGGGATTCCATGAGTCACGATAGACAATATTCGTACCCTGACCCTGCAAAGAGAGACCTTATTCCGGTTCTGAAGGGTATCTTCTTGTATTGTAACGCAAGTGTTACCACAGGGAGGGCGGTGGCTAAGCGCAACCTCATCTATTTCGTTGGGGTGCGACTTTTCCCTTCAGTCCAGTCTAGTTCTCCGTCATTTTTGCTCATGAACCTCACAGGTGCTCTACGACATTGAAAAGGAGGAGTGGTGAATCTGACGGCACTGTTCGTGTGGACTGATATCAAGAAGGCTTGGAGAATGTACGATGTCTTGCCTTGTATGACCTGTATTGTATGCACGGCTTCTGGAGACTCAAATATGTGGCTTGAACGGAAAAACGAGACTCATGTGAATGGCACAGGATAAATAATGTCCGGCTACAGTTACTAAAGTTAATCGTACGAAGGCACGATTTTCCAGGGCTCAGGCAGTACCAAATAAGCTAGGCAGTGCTGGAGAGCGCAGTATCAGCGACCGCCTCCGCGGAGAAGTGAAAGAGAACTATCGATGTGCGATGTGTCAGACAGACATCGCCCCTGAGTATCACGGATCAGATTTCTCGAACAGTGCTTGCTTCTTCCTTCCTTCTGGAACCCGAGCTACAAGATTCTGGCTCGGGCTGAAGATAGAACAGTGTGGATGTGTTCGCGCCGTTTGCTTGGAACAGTACCAAGACGTTTGTCTTTCCCACACACCACCGCTTGCCTAAATGTAGGATATGTTCTGTCTTTGTTGCTTCTTGGGCACCTGGTCATACGGATATAGCTTTTGCCCCTATTGGTTTCATAACAAAGATGTTAAACGGATGCCCAGCCGAGAAGGGAAAGCATTCATCACATCATGTCGTGTCTAAGACACACCTCCCAAGTCCTGTCAATCTCGTAAATGGTTCTCTTGGCCCTGAAAAAGGGCACTCGATTACCGGCGTGAGTTCTGCCGGACTTCGAGATATCAATCGATCGCACTAGCATATCCCCTAGCCCTCATCCAATTCGAGATCAGATAGTGGTCCATTATTAGACGTGAGTCTCGGACCAATTACAACGAGAGCGCACCTAGGGCTTGGGTACATACACATCACAGGATGCAAGCAAGCTAAGGAGACACTCTCATTCTGTAACACAAAGATGCTGGGACTGGTGATACCGTACTAATTTTCGGCGCTCTCCTATGTCGTCGGGAACACTAACCTGTAGAACCGGAGCTACATGCTCATCGATGGCGACCCTGCCAGTAATGAGCCCATGTAAACGACACCTACGCAGGCGCGCGTGAAATTCAATCTATTTTACACCTTGAATCGTCTTTCAGGCTCTACCATAGCCGCAGGAACAACTCCTCCGGCAAATGCCATGAAGAAGATTGACACGCTGGTCCTGACGCACGACGACGTGGACCATAAGCAAGGTACTTGGGTTGCAATTGGTAGCGCGGTCCCTTCTAACCTGCTCCTGTTTGCAGGGATGGAGGCCTTATTCGCCTCTCTGTACGTTTTGTTCGCGTGCCTGGACTTCTTTTGACTGACATTTCGAATTCAGCTTGAAGGTGGCGGAGACATCGAAACACAAAGATGATTTATACAACACCTGGGCTCTCGGAGACGCTAAGATGGCGGTCAAGGAGAAACTGATCAACCACATCTGGTATAACAGGTTCGTACCCGGGCGAAGGAGTCGAAATCATCAACCAATGCCAGTTTACTAGTCTTAAAACATCACAACCTTGAGGGTTAGTATGCCGTTAATATTGCCAGAAATAAGAACATTCACTCTTCGTAGACCGGGGATAAGGGAGTTGACCCAAAGGATAACTGGTTTGACCTCCAGTTGCAGGCTTACAATAAGATTGTTTCACCGGCGATTGAGTTCAACAGAGATTTTGCTCTAGGCAAGGACCCGAAAGGCCGATCAAGAAAATTTGCGATGTACAACGCTAACGCTGCGAGTGGTGGCGTTGTGAAGAAAGAACAGCTCACCATTCGGTTCTTGGGCCTATCTTTTAAAGTACTGGAAAACGATGATTTACTTGATATGCTGCAGGGAAAGCAGTCTCTGAGAATTCCTAAGTTCAACTTTGAGCAGCAGTAAGTCTTGAAGGATATGGAGGCTGGTGGTGATTGAATCGTGTCGCTTGCAAAGAACTTGGGAAAGCGGCAATGACGGCACTATCTGATGCAACGCTCGATGAGTTCGCCTGACTAGGTCAGGACGAAGAACTTAAGATCAAGTTGGACAGCTCGATGAAAAACCGTTCCAGTATCGCCTTTATCACAGAGGATGTTCCGATGCGTATACTGCTTCCGGGAGATGTCGTTGCACCAATCTTGAAACCGCTATATACCCCTGGAGGTCCGGCAGTAGACTTTACATTGATGAATCGATGAAGGTGGGTTTCGGGCCTATAGTTTATCCGTGCTTGTTTTGATGGACACTGGTGGTAGGTGATGGCACTGATGCACCATGGGAGCAATTACAACAACAACTGGACGCTCGACAGCGCTCGACGCGCGGCGGAAGGCCGAAGAGCAGAATGTGCCGATCATCAAGGATAATAACTTCGACGTTTCCACACTAGCATACGTCTACTTCTTCACCAAGTGAGTTTCCCTCCTTGAATTATTTTCGTATTTTCTCCTTACACTCAGCCTACTAGGACTCGCGCGAAGAAATATGTCGCGGGTCTTCAAAGTTGTTCTGTAGCGATGTGTTCCAGTGACTTTCTCTAAATAGATATCAGCTTCTTTGGATGAACACCCGAATCCTCACGTGGCTACCATGCCTGAAATCATTATAGCCACGATGGAGAACAGGACCAACGTCGGGATCTTCCTCACCAACTATTCGTCACCTGATATCCTCCATATGATTGGCGAGCGTTTCATTAAGGGCACCGATAACTCCATCCCCTATGTTCCCGTCCGTCTCCCAGCCCAAGGATCTCATTCTGGTGCCGTTGCCATCTACTATGGTGGGAAGGATGGCTCGGAATGGGTTTCATATATTGCACGGGATCTTCGTACTTCCTACCCGGATAATTTGGTGAAGCTGTATCCGAGAGTCGCGAATAAGAAAAAGGAAACGAAGAATCACCGTTTCTAACCATACGTTAAGAAGCCTTCGACTGGTGGAACGATCGGAGGTGCTGGTACTTCAGGTAGTCGGGACGCCTGGTTCTACGGTCGTGGTACTTTGTACGTTGTAGTCACTGCAACATTGGACACAGTTACTGAAACATTAAACAGTCACCGGAATATTGGGCGCAGTCACTGGAACATTGGGCACTGTCACTAGAGTATTGGACGATATGGCAACTGGAAAGTTGAGTACTTTGGCAGGGACTCAACCGATGCTCGTGTCAATGGCGGTAGCTCCACATGACCCTGCCATTGCCACAATTCCGTTTTCCTCAGAAATCCCCGAACCCATGCCTGCAGTCCCGCGAGCATCTCCACCTGCAAATATGGTCTCTACAAAGTTAATCAACTCGTCCACGCCACTAACCTTTGGGGAACTTGCTTCATACCAGGTCAGTCTTCCGTGCTCGTTGCCTATACGTTTTATCGGCTTACACGCATTGTTTAGCCTCATTCCACACGGAGTCTCTCGGGGTTCGATGAGCTTTTGCAATATCTTGTCTCTCAAAGCGAGTTCACCTCCCAAGACGTCGAGGATGCGAGAGCCAATATCGTCAACGATGATAGTCTCAAATTTGGCACCTTCGCTGCCCTGTTCATGGGTATCGAACGATCGGAGGAATTCCTGGCCGCAATTCCTTTTGACTTCGCCGACTCGCCCGATTACCCCAATTCGTCGGAAGGACCTGCAGAGTCGCGCGTGCGGTGCCTCTCGACCAGTGTTATTGATCCCCCTAGGTGTGTCAATATGCCACCTTTCATACTTCTATCTAACAGTCATCTTGCAGCTCCGACTTCCAGGGTAGCCAGGGCATTTACTCTCTGTCCTTTACCATGCCTGCGCGAAATAGCACGTTGAGTTGGGCAATACCTTTTGGCTGCAAAGCGTTTTCGGATCCCCATAAGACCACATGGGAAGGATCTATGTCTGTTCAGGTCATCTGGCTGTGTGTAACGGGGATCACCTGCGCTGAGTTCCGGGGTCAACTCATCACGATTATGAAGACCTACAACGTGAGTAGATAGTAATTCCGAGTTTCTGTTGGCCTAAGTCTTTGACAGGTTGTTTGCCAAATCCTCCCAACGTTCGATCAACCTACTAGCTATACCATCCGCTTTGCTGACGAGAAATACGATGCCAAGAACTACAAGATGTCTCTGGTCGACTTGGCTCGAGTTTTTTGGCACCAACATGCAATGTGGTTGGCATTTGATCGTTTCATCCTTCCAGGTAATCTTTTCGCTGCCCTTGTGATTTTCATGCTGACTCTACGTCAGGAATTGAGCATGTACTCAAAGACTTGGACATCAACGCCGGACTCGACAACGCTAGGTTCACTCTGCACAAGGTCCTCTCGAAGCTCATAGTCAAAAACTTTTGCGCCGAGCCCAAATTCAGGGATGTTCCCGCCTGGAATCTTTCGACTCGCCATTCTCTCTTGGGCTCACGACCTTACGGGTCACCGTCAAGGACACGTATTCTCCAGCTGATCGAAAGGTATGACTTTTGTCCTTCCTACCATAAAGCTAGTCTGATGGCCTCTTAGAGGCTTATTGGCGTTGCTCACACCTCCGGTGGCACAGACATAAATCTCCCAATTCAATCCACAGTTCAATACACCTCACAATAACTCCTTCCCTACGAGCTGGCCCTTCCTGGAACAAAGCACTTGCTCTCCATTGATCGCATCCTAGATGTAATGATCGGCCTTTCTTCCGTTTTCGATTTGTCGCAGACATTCCCTGGACTATCCGACCTCTCCAACTCCCTCAGTATATCTCATGTCATTGCTGGCTGGACCTCAGACCCGAAGCCCGATAACCTTCAACTCACAGTCGCTCTAGACAAATGGGCGCTCGCTGAGAATGTCTTTGAAGTCTCCTAAATCTCGGTTGACATTGAAGCGAAGAACCTCACAACGACTGATTCTAGAGTCTTCGCTCTCAATGGATGGGGTCTCGTCAATATTGCAAATATTGATGTCGAGGTCTTCTTTGCATATAACCATTCCAGTGATGCCAACGTTCCAGATCAGATTTACTTCCAGGTCGGAACTCAGCAACGAGCTATCCCGTTGGGGTCCATCATACTTCATCTTTTGGGAGATGGCGCCTCAATTCTTCCGGACGCGTTGTCGTCGATCTTGGAGGAGACGGTCATGGATAATTTCATTGTCAAGGCGGACAACGTTGGTGGAAAATGGTCAGTTTCGAAGATCCAGCTATCGATGAGCATCAAGGGCAAGATTGATGTGTTTGGTATGGTTTCGCCCTTGATCTGGGGTTTGGTGATTGCTAACATGTGCTATAGAAGGCATCGAGATTGCGGAGCCTAACTTAGTGGTCAGCATCGACAATCCTTTTGATAAGGTTTGTTCATTTGCATCACCGAAGCGATCAACTACCTTCATCTACACGCAGGCGACCAGGGGACTTTACACCGGCATCAACGCCCAGATCGAGATAGCGGATGTCATATATCGAACTCAATTTACCATCGCTTCGGCACAGAACAGCGTTATTTCGATGGTTCTGACGTCGTGACAACAGCCGCTTATGACAGAGGTCATATTAGCCCAACTCCTCTCTGGTGAGTCGTCTTCTGCGCGAAGTTAAGGTGAATTATGCTCAACTGTCTCAGGTGCTGATTTCGTCAGCTTGCCTTCGAGCGTCTCGTTCTTAGCTGGAATTGGCATTCAACGCGCGTCGCTCACCCTCGAGATAAATCAAGGCAAATTTTCGATGTCAGAGATTACCGTCTGCGCTGGCTCGACGTCCAAGCTCGAGCCGTGGAAGGAGCTATCTCTTGAACAGATCACTCTCTTTGTTTCTCACTCGAAGTATCGTGGCAACAAGGTCGAATTCGACACGATGTTGACGCTCAGCAAGGATCTCGACTTCCTCACTTTCACTCTCACCTACGACGGACCTTCGGCTACTCCTTCAGGACCTTCGACGGATCCCGGAGGTGTTGTCTCTGCTGAGACTCCTCCTGGCGCTGTGTGGTCTGCTATGGCAACCTACGAAGGGGAACTCTCTGTTCTCGACACGCCCTCGTATATGTCTGGCCTTGAGCTACGAGATATTCAAGTTTGCGATCGTACCGAAAGAACCCGTCGATGAAAGTGGAAAACCACTGAAACAACAATTCGTGATGAAAGGTTTTTTCAAGTTGCCATTTATCCACTTTGAAGCTGCCGTCGAGGTCAACATTACGCCTAAGAAGGTGACGATCGACGGACACCTGAGCCAAATTGTTGTTCTCCACCAAATTATTCAGCATTTTACCTTCTCCAGAACAACAACCTCCGCCACCACTTGACGCTGGAGCATCGCTCCATGTTTACATCAGCGAGGAAGAGAGCCCGTTCTACGCGAAAGCCTCAGGAAAACCCAGTTTCCTCATGCTCGAGAAGGATTTAAACTTCGAAATCTCTCATAAGGCTCTGGAGTTCCTGCTCCCACAGGACGTTTGGACCAATAAAGGTGCTTTGAGCGGCTCCATTGATGATACCCACCTTGAGGTCGCTGCGTCCTATGAGTTTTTACTCGATCTTGTTAAGCCTAACTTCAGCATTGGAAACTTCCATTTCGAGACCGCTCGTATTATTGCCTTTGGGCAGGCTTCTCCCTCAATATCGTTTGGGAGAACGTCGAGTGGGAGTTGAAGATTCGGGGATCGTTCGAGCTCTTCACGCCCAAGGTCCAGAAGTCCTTCACTATCGTAGCTGACCCCATGGACCTGAAGGCTATTGGAGAGCAGATTGCCAAGTGAATCGTCGGGACTCTGGCTCAAGACTTCCTGAAGGCTTTGAGGGCCATATTATCATCAATCGAGGACATCAGAGTACTTAAGGAGGCCGGCCCTACAATGGCCGAGATCCTAAAATTCCTCATCCATGAACTTGGAGTTGCCTTTGAGGCAGCTGCGCAAGCGATCAAGGAATTCTTCAACGGCGCTTGGGAAACCGTCGTCAATATTCTACATGGTCTTGGTTATGTCGCCCAACATATTGCTGATGGACGGAAGAGAATCGGAGCTACAGCGTTCGAAATCGCCACGTACGCCGATTCACTGCTTGATTCAAGCAGTTATTTACGTGGACCTTTTTTACAGTGCCATCGGCAAGGAATCCGGAGAGGCAGTCAGAGACCTCTGCTCAACAATTCTGAAAGAAGGAGGCGCGATCGTATCAGAAATCGTTGAGCACGTTGCCTACGTTCTCAATTTTCGCAGTATTGTGAGCTCACGCGCCAAAGCTTCTTCCGCAACTTCTTCCACGACCCGGGTCAAGTCATTGCAGATCTCCTGATCTCCTGGGGGCGTGGTATCATCTCGATCTTTGGCGCTGTCACCAAAGTTTCTTGCAACTCCATTCAAGGCCGTGTTTGGGTACGTCACCAGCCCTTTCTCGCCTTTTTAACCCCTCGCCACTCATCTATCTAGCTGGATATTCGGTTCGCGACCCAAGAAAACGCGTGAGCTAGTGCAAGAAGAGATTCTGCCGACTCTGATGGTCCGGATGAATGATCTACTTGACGAGGTGAGATCAGTCATACCTTCAGGAACTGACATTAACACCGTCATATAGCCCGTTGGCATCCAAACTGAAGAAGACTTGGAGATCATCGTGCGACAATGCTCTGTGCAGCAATCCCAGAAGAACTTTAACGGCGCCACGACGAGTCCCCCGACCTCACAAAATCCACAAGCTATAACCGCAACGGAGAACAGGTGCTCGTATACTGACGGTCAGGTTTCAACATCAACGAATACCGCGATCGTATTTTGAGGTAGGCCATGTTCGTGGATTTGAAGGGGACACTCTAACACCTCCATGATAAGTGGATTCCAATTCGAACCTTGGATGAAGGATAACGCCTCCGGTATAAACTTAAAGCTCGCATTTGACAGCACCCTTTATATGCCACCACCGCTGACCTGAATGACGAGTTGCAACTCCTGACTGGAGTCGTCCCGTCAACCTTCTGGCAAGTTTCGGCTCCCAGAAGGACGTATTATCCACCCAATCCTGACCAAAATGCGGTCAAGCTCAATGACATATTCATCTTCGTCAACCGCGCCCTCTCGATCGATGGTTACGATGTCACCAATGCCCTGAGCCACTACGCCGGAGTACGTGATTTGGTTACGTAATATAACCAACCACCTTCATTGTTGGCGCCAGGTGTACTACGAAGTCCCACCGCCCACACAACTCACAAGGAAGTCGCATTCAGTCGTATTCCAGAAACCAATGTAGAATTTCACTCGGTACGCAGATCTCCACATCTCGGAACAATTCTCTCCAGCTGCCGCCGATAACAGATGAGGCTAGCCTCACGAACGGCGTATGCTATGAAAGAATGCCAGGAGTTCAACTTTCACTACAAGCAACACCCGTCTGATTCTCTGGACCCATCATTTTTCTATAAGACTTTCAATGCGCTGTCTTACTTTGAGGCCAAGAACATGGACGATGTCGAACCATATCTGACAACGAAAATCCTCAGGTACGTCGCACTAGCTGGTCTTCTATCCATTGCCTCATGATCTAGACTTGATTCTTTTGCTAAAAGCACCCCCTGCCTCTAAATTCTTCTATCCGCCAGGACATGTTTAACGCAGTCGAGTACAAGCTCTCTAATGCGAATGACAATGGCTTGAATTCGTGGAACGTCAATGGCTTGAATTCGTGGAACGTCAATGACCATGACGCAACCTATGACTACGACGGATCGTCAAAGAGCGTCAAGGCTGCTGGCGTGTTCATTCATACGAATGGAACCTTGACAACAGGAAATAATACTGTCAACATCAGCTTCGTTCACTTCTCTGGAGTAAAAATGCTCGCATTCATCAAGTGGGCTGGTTGACTAAGGCATCCCGTAGATTCTATATGTGGAGGATAACCCCTGGTAGACACCGTCGAGATCATACACTCTTGTAGCAAATTTGATCCTAGTTATATCGTATGCCTTGAATGTATTCCTTCGTACCTCACAGAGTAACAGGATACGCTACGACTTGGGTAACGAGAGTTCATAACCGCTCGGATCGCAAACGATCGAAGGCACTGGGCACTAGATAGCTAGGTGATGTGTTGAAGGAGAACGAAGTGGTGCGATCCTAAGGTGTCAGTCACTTCGGGGGCCTTCGGAAAGGCTTTTTGTAACTGGGAATAAGACAATACGAATCACCAATTCAACCACGCCACTGCGCTACTTTTTCGCTGCGCTGCATTGGAGGAACTGCATCCTTCCTGAACCCACCTCTTTTTCGCTGTACTGGCAATTTTCCACTTGTATGTTCTTGTAGACCTCAAAAAGGACGGCGCTCTCCTGTAGAGGCTGTTCGTTTACTATATTGGAGTGAGTATACATGTCTTGTGTTTGTATTCGCAGAGTCTGGCTACTTTCTTGTAGGTGTTCAGCGGTTACTCCACTTCCTGAAGTTGGGATAAGCTGTTCGTATTTCTTTGTTTGGCGAATGTCTTGCCGGCAGAATGTTGGATGGTGAAATCAACGAGCACAATGGGCCAATTCCGATTTCAGATAAGGTCACTTATCGTGGGAGATATTGGTAGGTTCTCAAGTTTTAAGCTTCAATTTTCATCGTTGGCATTTGATTCTTCCGGTCCCGTCTCACAACATCAGCCGTCTTCACCCTCTCGCCCCTTGGACTATCTGACTGACCGGTGACGGCCACGGTTTCTCAGCTTTTTGCTGGTTGTCATACCACAGAAAAGCTGGAGATACCACTTCTGAATCGACTGGGAAGGTACTGCAGTGCATGGGGTCCCAATTGGGCTAGGCATATGTGCTGGAGCGCTTAAAGGAAAGCGCCAGAAGAACCGATGGAACAGGCGTTGGACTGATATGCCAAATAGAGAGGGCGCAAGTGGCACAATGGAGCAGGATTGACGACTGGAAAGACACCTAGGAGCCTGAAACCTTCAGTTCGGCCTATCCATCACTGTACCGCCGACATGGCACCTATTCTCTGGAGAGCGGTCAAACCCTTTGGCTCCTGCCAATATTTATATTGTGTTGTCAATAATGAATAGGATACCCACGGACATAAATACATGCCCCAGTAGCGAAACATAAGTGCATTTGGCTGGATGAAAATTCCGTATAATACATTCTCAATATTCGGGGAAAAAAGGGCCCGTTGCTGTTGACCGGCATAGTATCGCTGACTCCAATACCAGTCCGAGACGATATAGTACAGTTTATATTTCTAAGACGTTTCCATGGTTCCGCAAAAGACCTGCAGGTTTTTAGTCCTCACGATAACTTCGAAAAACTAACATATGAGAATATTTCACTCACCCCGAGATAACAGACGAACACTCGGGCCACCTTTACGCCACCTAGCTCCAACTCACCAACTGCGTAGACATACTGCGAGTACTGTTTAATATTAGTTCCCCCATCTGGGTTCAAGTAGACGGCACTACTGAATGTATGTAGCCAATCGTCAGCCGTGGTTGTGCTGGCAAATTCAACCACATCGTCACGTATTTTTTCCCATATTTTATCCTGACGGGAGTGAGGATGATATTATAAATACGAGGAATTGTGGCGGCACGTACTGTTTGCGAATGCGGGGAACGTGAGGCTATCCTTCCTGTTGCACATGGTGGAACTATCAGTGATCAACAAGCGTGCAAGGTGACAATATGGACGTACAAGAAGACCTCTGCATTGAGCCAACCCTCAACCTCCTGGACTGCAGCCGGGGAATGGCTTACATGGAAGAGTTCCTCATAAACTCGGACGGCGCCTCCAGGTTTTTTGTCAGGAGGATTGGTTTCGTTCCCATTGTAGGCAAAACTGAAGTTGGTGTTGAACTTCTGACCAGCATATTCGAAAAGCATATCCTTCAGACTGATTGGGTTGAAGTCTGGTGGAGGTAGCCTCTGGACATGCTTCCGTCAAAGAGAGTATAGTTCTACGAGTGACAGTATGGGTTACCTGGAGTTCCTGAAGTATTTTATCACAGAGAATTTGGAAGAGACGCTGCACCACTCTTTGTTCTGCCGGAAGCTCTTTGTAGAACATCTGAGTATGTGGATCAGTTGCCGGGATCATTGCGTGTGGATTGTGGCTCTTACAGCTTGGATATGTATGCTCAACTTATTATAGATGGCGACGTCAATAGAGTTCCCCATATACACATAGAGCCTTTCGATGATACTCTTCTGGCGGATCGGATTGAGGGTAGGATTTGCAGGCATGTAGAGCCTGTCGAATATAGTGGTGCACGCGTTGTACTGAGGCACCTCAGCGGGGAGGTTAGCCATTAAATCTGAAGTGAGATCCTCGAGGGCCCTATCCTTGATTGATGCAACCGGCACATCAAGTCCACTATAAAACAGGTGTGTGGAATTCTCAGATCAAATAGTCAGAAACATACCTGAACAGACCTTGCTCTATTAGTGTCCTCATGTAATCCTGACTTGGGTTCATCACACGAGTGTCCTGCTCCAGTTCATTGGACTTGAGATATGCAGAGGACACACCTTCGGCGTACAGCGAGTCTGGTGGCACTGAGCGAAATGCAAAGCCAAACATGTCGTAAAAGTAGTCACTGCTGCTGCTGAGTGTGTCCAGTAGTTCTTGATCAGTCTTTGGAGTAGTTGCACCATAGGGTTTTTCCGACTGCGCCCTGAAAAATACCTTTTGAAACGAAAATTATGAGAAGGTAATGGGATAAAAGGATAAGTGCGTACGCCAAGATAATAGACCATAGAAAACCTGGCACGAAGGCCATCGTTTGTGAGAGTGCCAGTCATGTATAAGAATATCAAGTTGCGTCTCCAGCTGCCTTGATCTTCGACAGTGGAATAGTATGTTTGATTCAGAGGTACAAAACCCCATGTCAGTTTTGCATTATCGTTAACGAGTTTGGTTGCAGTACAAATCAAATCAACAGTTGCTTGACCTGGTATGATGTTGTTGGAATGTTAGAGAATGTTTAAGAACTAATCTCACTTTCCACCCAGGTCAGTAGATCCAATTTGCTGGTATGCGACCAAACTGTAAGATATGCTCCGGCAGTGTGGTATGAGAACATACCTAATGGGACCTGACTGGATGTACTCCGTGACCTGGTTGCCTATTGGGGTGCTGATGTTGCAGAGGCTGCTCGTAATCTTTGGCGATCCAATTGCTCCAGGAGGGTGGCATTTGTCGGGCTGATCACTATACAAATAATTGAAACATTTAGTAAACACCATATCGGCTCCTCTCCTCATCTGGTCATCAATCATATCTCCTGCTACTGTCTGCTTGAATGGGAGGATATCTGTTACATTATCCACTGGGCCAACCAGGGCAGCAGCCTGCGGGGACAGCTTGGGCCACTCCTGTCAGCATTGCCAAAGATAAAAGAAAGATAAGAGATTCACAGCCTCTGGAGCGAAGAGTGCAGCAAAGAATTCATCGCCATTGTCGCTGATCTTCTCTTTGACATTCTCATCGATATTTTCGTCATATGCCTGAGTCGTGGAAGAAGAGTTTCCCATAATTCCTGCAAGATGGGGAGTTACGAAGGGTGCGAAGACCTGGGGAGGAAAGAAGCCGCAAAAATATGAACCCGACTCCCTATGGGCCGACCACGCAGCGAACTCATTACGAAATGTCACACGAGAAGCGTCTTGTGTTATTAGAGCTTCGGGCGGCGCCAACACAGAAGCCAAGTGTCCATGAGACGGCGGAGAACGGGAGGGACTATAGAGTAGGTCACCTAAACACCGCTACTTTTGTGCAATCGTAATAAGTCCACTAAAATTTCTTAGTTTTCTTATTCCTATGGTAAAAACGCTTCTTTCGCTTGTCTGAACAAAATGTCCAGACAGAATTTTATTCCGTTAAGAATTGACGGAGCTATTCCTTTGGGTGCTTCACACGATGGCCACATGTTCCAAATGAGGAAGGTACTTCCAAAAACGGTAATTACATAATCTAGTCTGACCGCGCAGCAATGCCCTCTGGAATGCGCCAATTGGATTTACACTTCCTTGAAATGAATGCTCGAACCTGCAACTGTGCATCACGCGCTGAGAGACCACTACGATAAGCATCCAACCACCTGAATAAACGGTTCTGACACTACGCTGTAATCGGCCCACCAGCTCAGTGTCTTCTTCTATGGCTTCCTCGGCACTTCCTACTCCCTCTGAATCCCTGTCATATTCTGGGCCATCCGACGTTTCACTGTCAGACACTTCTGATGATTCAGAAAGATCCACCCAGCAATCCGTCTGCACCACATGCGATACACCACCCTTCCAATCCGTTTCCTCGTGAATCACTGGAGGGTCAGCTGTCTCCATGATTTCCATAACTTCAATGTTCGAGTTTGATGAATTTTCGCGCTGGGTGTGTCTGCACCTCTGAGCATGAGCTGCTGAGTACAGCCGCCAGTTCTTTTGGCGGCCCATTGTATAAAGGGTCTCAAAGCCTTTGAGAATGAGCGTCGTAGTCTACGTGTCCGGATGTCATTCTGATCCTCGCGACGAACTCGCAATGAATGCGACCAAATCTAGTCACGACGATTATTTATTTTTATTTTATTTTATTTTATTTTACTTATTTTCGGAACTTCTTCCCCGCCGAGATGGCCACTGCACAAAAGTAGCGGTGTTTAGGCGCCGCGCACCATAGAGCATATGCAGTTTCTGAAAAGGCTGCTTAATTTCCGCTGAAAATGACGTAAATGGACATTTATAGAATACTTATAAGTATTGCGGTGCAAGGGATGGTTCTCAAGACGTGGGAATTAAGTTCGGGGGGGACTCAGAGTCCAGTACTGAATACTGAGGCCTGGGAACTGAGTACTGAGTACCGAGTCTCCACTCTTACATAGTGTCGAGCCTCACGCTCGAAGTTTGAAAATCCCTGGACTGCGACTCACGGGGGGTTTTGGGTAGTCGTGGGAACATTTGGACATCAGTTGTTGGAGTGCGTGATAAACACCGTCTAGGGGATTGCCAGCTTCCATGACACGAGAATAGTTCCTGTAGAACTGCACGGCAACGTTAGGGTCTATTTTGAGGATGGTCCCACTGTGTAATCATCCGTGACGATAGCACGAACCACCTTTCAGGCCGCCTATCCTGAATAAAGAGTCAGTATCAGTTATGTGGTGTGACTGACCCTCAATACGCTAGGCACCAAACCTCAGAGGGTACAGCGCCCGCAAACCATTTCCTGGATTGGAGGTATTGAAAGGAAAGGCGTACTATGTCAGGACAACATTTGGTAACCTACCTCTCCATCCAAAGCTGTTGACGCCTTTCAAGAATTGATAAGGAAAAACTATGAAAGGCTCGGCACAGCCATCACTGTCTGTTCATGTGGTCAACAGACACGAACAGTTTGTCTCACCGGAGGGTCCGACGTCGACAAAGCCACCAAGTTACTGGCACTGCCACCATCAATGCCACGGTACTCCGAGGGACTATGCTCGGAGGAGATCTCAGATCTCAAGATCTCATCGTTGACTATTCGATTCATGCTCGCACTGCCTTTGATCGAGATCCATGCCCTCAGAGCTTACGTTCCCAAATCACCGCAAATATGGTCTACTTATGGTCTCCCGAAGGCGCATTGCTTCACTTCCCCACTAGCGGATTATTTATATACGCGCATTGGCCCGCTTCTGTGATCCTCATAGGTCATTCCAAAGGTGCTGGTAAGGAGGTGGGCCTTTTGCTTTGCATTCCTAGTGACCAATGGTATTCAGGAACGTTAGACCATCGAACGGACACCTTCACATGGATCATATCCCTTTATGAGCGAAGCTGTTGCTCCGTCTGTGTGCAGATGAGGCGTACGCAACAAGGTTTTATCCTCTCACTTCCACCTCAGATATGGCGCATTTCGGAACATCTGCAGAATAGGCAAAATGGATGATTTGGGATCTATGCACAGTCCCGAGTGAAAATGAATACAGGTGTCTCGCAAAGTCAGTCTGTGTTTGACCTCCTCAATCACAGATGCTGGAACATTTCATACCCGGCCACGGAGACTAACATCCCTGGTAATGGCAATTAATACAGAAGAGAATCAAGGAGAGAGACGATGGTGCCGCGACCAGACAAGAACCTGATTCTTTGTAGGTCGACTATTCATCGTGAACGTGCCCATTAGCCGAGGTGTTCGTCGGCTTTGTACTCCCTTTGAGCTGGGCTGCCCCATGGTCTTTCTTCTAGGAATATACTACTGCCCCTGATTTTTACTCACGTGGAGTTCTCAGAGTGTCACACTTGCACAGTCAGATGAATTCCATACATTCATGCCGATTGCAAATTGCATAAATCCAAAGATATCTGGTTAACAAGACTACATGCCACGAAACATAGCTACCGATGGCGCCCTTTATTCCCAGCTTCCATTGCCGGCGTTGAAGCTGCTGAAGACCTGCGGTAGACCATTGCGTCAATGCTCCATGTTCTGGATGAGAACAAAGTGCTTAACTCACTCTCAGGTAATAGATGAACAACCGCTTCAAGTGAACACCTTCCTGGCCGTTGCTTCCAGGTATGTTGGAGGCCATGTCGCCAGGAGCATACAAGTAGAAAGCAAGTTGTTTGATATCACGCTTAGCAGGGGTGGGATCGTAGCATTCGTGAGTAAAGCCAGCGGTGTACCACCAGTTGCTGTCTTGGGGAGTCTCCTCGCTACTACGTAGTCAACGATACCATCATACACGGGGGCTATAAAAGAAGCAGGATGGTTAATTTGTAAGGACGGGATGTATTACAGGAATGCGTACCCATAGCGAAGTCAGGGAGCTTCCTATCCGCTCTCCTACAACGCACTAGCAAGCCCAGATGCGAACTCTTGCCCTTATACCCTTCTTGAATCCCTGGGTGGCGTAACTGTACATTCCAAGCTGGATTGGATCAACAATGTCACTTGTCCCGCTGTCTCCTTGAATGTGGCGGCGAAGGTTGTTGCCGAGGATCTTGAACATTTCACGTGCGATCGCCTGGTCAGCATTTTGGCATTCATAAAACATCTCTGACAAAGATAAAACATAAGGTTAGGTGGAACAAAATTGATACGCACCATCATCATGTAGATGTATATGACAGACGCTGAATTGGGTGTCCGTCATCTTGTGGTCGTACCAGGACATGACGACACCGGTCTGTCAGATAAGATTGTTTGTAGGGTCAGCGGGGATATAAGTCTTGTCTGGACGAGTGGTGTTCCAATACTCGGTCGAGGTACTGTCCAGAATCGACCTATATTGGTCGAATGTATCCTTCATGGCAGTGCCTATCCACGACTTGTGTGTGATAGAGATACAGTATCGGAGGAGACGAAACTAATTCTTGACAGACTCCAACGGAATTCGATACCGCTATAACGAAAGAATGTCGACAAAAACACATCGGGCGCAAATGTATAAAAGTACCGATAGACTTGGTGCTCGATATAGTTCTTCAGGCCGTCGTCTTGGTATCTGGGGTGTAGCACAGCGAAGAGTTCTGTGTGATAAGCGCGCTGTCGACGCCTTGCGCACGATAGGAGTTGAGAGGAACATTTCCATAATTGAAGCCGAAGTCTGACCTGAATTTGCCTTTGTTAACCAGAAGTTTCCCGATCTCAGAGCTGTGAAAGCTACCTGAGGATGCCAGCCTTCAGATACTCGGTGACCTGATTATCAGTTGGTGGGACAACACTGCGAATCTTTTGCGGCGGTCTCGTGTCGCCAAGCTTGTTCAGAGGGTTGGTTTTTGCTTGCGTCACTATAGTTGCACTTCCTACGGTGCAACGAAACATCAGTGTGATATAGAAATCAATGGTGGAGCTAAGAAGCTGTGCCTTCAAAAGCAAATCAGGGAGCCCGAGGGTGAGGGGCCATGGGCAGCCAATATTGTAAGGTGGGACGACAAGAATTAATCAGGTGGCAGACGATGAAGCTCAGCCTACAATATCTCCCACGGTATGTGCCCTTGATCTGGAATCTGAATCGGCCGATAGGTTGACATTCAACATGCTATGCGAAAAGACAGTCACTACCAAAAAGAAACACAACCCCAACTTCATTCCTTATCCTAACTTAAGAAGTAGCAGAGTAGCTGCTGAACACCTGCAAGGAAGCAATCAAACATGATGAATACGCATACATACGAGCCATATTCACTCACTCCAAGATAGTAAATGAATAGCTTCTGTATGTGGGCACCGTCCCCTTGGAGGTCCCCAAGGGCATACAAGTACAACGGGAATTGCTGGATGTCACGCCTGGCGGGTGTAGGGTCGGCGTATTCACGGCGCGTGAGGTTGCTAATATACCATTTGTTGGGGTCCTTGGGGGTTTGAGGTGTACCGTAGCTCAACACGTTATGAGCAATTTCATCATAGATTGTCCCTGAGTTGTATGTCAGATAGTTCCGTCAGCGAGGCACAGAGTAAGAATGATCTACCTATGGCAAACTCAGGGAACTCCCTATCGGTTCGTCTGGAATGGAAAGTATGAATATCAAGGCAATCATGAAACCTTCGACAAAGCACATACTTAAATACTTCAGCATCCATCCAGGCCTCGACTTCTGCCTGTGTTGTTGGATAGGATTTGACCGAAAACAGCTTCTGATACGCAGCGACCCTACCCCCGGGCTTTTTGTCCGGGGGCGCAGAGTTTTTGCCCTTATATTCAAATCCGAATTGTTTCTTGAACTCCTGCAGACCGTAAGTGTAGATGAGGGACAATAATTTAGAAGGGCTGTCAATATCCCCGTCTCCACTATCACCTTCTATAAGAAGGCGGAGGTTGTTACCGAGGATCTGGAAGAGCTCTCGCTCGAGTTGCGGTTCCTAAAAGAAGAGGGCAAGGTTATGGATGGCAGGGTTAGACATTGCTACTGAATACGCACGGTCATAACAGAGTGAAAGTTGTAGGTGCTGAGACGACTTCGTACGAGCTTGTTCTGGAATATGATTACAAGGAACCAGTAGCTTGAGCTTTGGCTTATATATAGTGCTCCATTGGTTTAGTAGTCTCATTTTAGGAATGGGGATACTCGACGGGACCCTGTATGGATTTATTCTCGAAGGTGATTGCAGACTATACTTACCCCATTTTTGGGATGCTAGATGACTGAGCCACTGAAGCGCATGATCAACTGCAAGGGGCTTCCACAAAGCATTCTCCCACAACATTTCCCATGCGCTGCCTCTGGACTTCGTGGAACTTTGGTTGGACTGGACATTGAACAAAGAACCTTCTTTACTCCACGCTAAAAATACTGAACTCGTGCATGCCTCGACGTCACATAGGAAGATAGATCTCCACTTTATTAGTTTCGGGGTTTTGGGGGTTGCTTCGTGTTTGGACCCGAACTTAAGATAGACGAAGCTTCTAGGGCCACTTCCTTCAAATACAACATATAAAAAAGGTCTCAGACTTCGAAGTGCCCTTTTTCACAGCCGTCGTAACTACTGCCTCACTTCAAAACATGGGGAACTCTACATCAACGACGCAGACGTACCAGGATGAGATCGACCAGAGTATGAAAGACAAAATCAAAGAGAGTGCTATGCGAGAGCTTGGGGCCGTGATGGGCCAACAAAATGTCAGAAGGTTTCGTCCCCTCTTGCATAGCCTGGTTTTGACACAATGCCGTCCCCAGGTGGCCCAGTACATCGCAGCCGCGACGAGTGATGAACCGGATCTCTCATACCTCGATATCTACATTTTCATGTCTAAGTTTGTCTCAGACTATTTCCCCCTTAGCTTCGGATACTCGTGGAGCAATACTGGGGCGGACAAAGCCAAAAAGCCTGATCTTGGTTTTTGTAGCATTAGCACCCCAATCGCTAGCCAGATCCCCGAGTACCTTGAGGCTGAGGTATTTAGGTAAGCTTAGCCCAACTTGTGTGAAATTCTCCAAATAAAATACTCCTTAGTAAACTGGGCCTGCCGACGTGGGTTGAGCGTAAGCCCAGTCTTCCGCGCTCGTTATAATCCCTAAGTGACGATGCCATCAGAACAAGCCATGCCAGGCTTAGTCGAAACTATTACCAAGCTTATAAGCGACAGCAAGGAACCTCTTTGGAAGGTTGTACCTTTCTCACAGACGTATGACTCTGCTGTTGGAGATCAAGGCGATTGGAGACTTGATGTCATAATAATGTGCGTGGAAGGTGCCCTCACATTCGACGGACTTCGTGCTGGTTTCAGCATAATCTACTACCTGGGCGTACGTTGTCTTCCCGTTGGTTCACGGAGAGTTAATCAACTCTATTTGGCAGGTTTTTTATCCAGTCCAGTCAGACAGTAAATCTACCCACGACTATCTTCGAACTGGCGCCTATAACATAGCTGTGATGTATGTTGACCCCAGACCAACTACAGATGCAGAGCTCCTGGATGCACTCAAGTTAAGTGGCACACCTGATTTCCAGAGCAAGTTCGGCTTCTCGTACGGCTCAACGCCACCGGAATCCTTGCGCGCTGAGGGCCTGTCATCCGCGTATCTCAACTATGACACACAGTTGATGTACATCCCAGTTGTGAGCCCTGGTCAGGAATATTTGAGCACCTCAATCGAACAGGGACTCTTCAGGTGAGAATTGTACCTCATTTCATGCCCGATCTTAAGCATTGTATATATATCTACAGCGGGCTCGATGTACCGACTTTGTCTATCAAGAGTAGGATAATATGGCTCGGACCGTAATTGTACCCATATACTCATAACAGCTGTGTAGAGGAGGCCATCAACGACTTGAGCGCATACTGCCAGGAAGTCCTATCCCGCTCGGATATATGGCTGGGCCACCCGGACTACTTTGTCCCCTGGATCACCAGCAGCATCGACCGTCTTTACTACCTAGCCAATCCGATTCTCAACCCTATTCGCCAAAAGAGCGTCCTGATGTCGTGGTACCAGTACGTTACGGACTCGAGTGGGTTAAAAATCTCAGTCGCATATATCTTCGTGCAGACAGTGAGTCAGCTCAGCCACCGCCCATTATCATTGATGGACCGTATCGCCAGATGTTTTACGAAGAGCTCCCAGTTGAACAGAGAGCTGTGAGACGTCTCTTCCAGATTCTTTGTGACAAGATACGTCAGGAACTCCAGGTGTGACCACAATTCGTACAATATTTACGTTCTTTCTTATGGTGAATGTTCTCTCAGAAACCGCCTGTGCCAGACGATGATCTACTGAGTCTCAAGGAAATGCTCACTGAGTACGCAGGCATGCAGTTCCAATCCAGCTTTGGTTTCGCCTATAATGGCAATGACTCCAACCCTCCTGACCGGAGACCCGGAGGTGCCGTCAAAGGGTACAACGAACTCCTTCAAACAAAGACCTCCCCGACTTCGGTGGAAGAGGTGGAGGAATGGCTTGACGCTGAGGTCTTCCAGTGCGTCACATATCCCCAGACCCGAGGACCTCACGCTGACCAATGTTCTAGGAAGGACAGTCTTACGTTCCCCACGTTTGCGAACAGTATGTAGTCCTTCGCTACATCCTCAGTACAGTTCTCGGCATGACTTTAGATAAAATCTGGGAAAAGATACGCGACGACGTAGTTGGATTTACGGACCCAGCGGCATCCGACAATTGGTATACTGCCAGTAATAGCACCATCTACCAACACCCAGACGGAGGGACAAATATCAAGCAGTACTCCCAGTATGTGTACGCGGCTGGGGAGCTCGAACTGGATGGCGTGAATGTCACCAGGGTCCTCGTCTGCTACCTTGGCGTAAGTCATAATCTGAATTGTGTTGAACTCCGTAAAGGTTAACGACAGACTAGGTTTATTGCGGAACCACAAAAACAGGTTGAGAGATAGGAAAGAAAGTTGGCCCGTCAATCCAAGGGACTAGGGAAGTCAGAAATGGGAGCCTTGGAGACATGATGTTGCTGTTTTACGAAGTAAAAGGAAGTGTGTTCATTTCAATAATAAATGCCAGTGCCTTCCGTTTCGAGGAGGACAGTAATGCTATTGGACAGATAATAACTCAGTCAGCCACGTAGTGGTAAACGACTGAGGTGAGCCGAAGCGAATTTTCTAATATACTTCCGAATAGTCCGACAAAAAGTCACGAGCATATTTCCTAGAGAAGTGGACAGATGCATCAGAAAATATATGATGAAATTAAAAAAACGCCACATGCGCTCCAATCATTCCTACTTCACCGAATGAAGAAAACCCAGCTGGTGCTGATGCGCCTGTACGCTCGATCCTCCGTTCAGCAAATGCGGCAAAGGGGCACTCAGGATATATGCCCACATCAGGAACCCACTCACTAAGAGACATGTTCTTGTCCACGAAACAACATAGCGGCACACATTACCTTTGTTTTCATGCGTTCGACAACAATAGGACATGGCCGCGTGATGACTAAAAACGGACAGCTGGCAGCAGGAAGAGGCAGTAAGTTTCCAGGTTCCTGGAGGTGTAGACAGGTAGCTCACATGGCGCACACACTCGGTCCTTCGCCTTGTTTTATCAGTCATGACTATGTGAAAAAATGAGCTTCTGCTGGTGGATAAAAGTGAGAGAATGATAAGAAGGTCACGGAGAACGGCATTGGTAAAGGGTGTCCATCTGCCGAGGCGCACTAAGTCTGTTCCATGTGTCCCCTACGATGTCTTGGCTGGAGGCCCAAACACATCAGTCCCGAGATGGCGGGCAATACGAGAACTGTGGGTTGGATCTTATGTTGCCAAGGTAATGGGACAGGTTATCAACACATGGTAAATTTGTCACTGGCAGGCTACCAATCGTCAAGAGGCGAGGGCAGAGTGATCGAAGGTAGTCGAAGGCTCGGGAATATTGAGGATAGGAAACTACCGTCGCCCGTACGGACATGGTCTGTTTTTTCATCACCGACTTGCTATATCTGGGATGCACCTGGGGTCCTGGAACCGCGTGACAATATTATCAATTAGCATAAGCCAAAAAAACACGTATATCACAATATCTGAAGTTTCGCCTTTTCAGTGATAGAGACCCTCTGACTGGCTGGTATGGCGTGGATCCGTGCTAACATCTTTCGGTCCTCATAGTTCTCCCGCATTCCAGTTTCAGCCGACTCAATCCCTACCCTTGGTCTGTCAAGTTGGCGCACAGCCGCTCCTCTTGAGTTCCCATTAAATATCTTCTTCCTCTTGTGGTACCCCTATTACGCCTCTGGTCACACAGGTTATCCTTGTTTCAGGACCGTCTATAAATTTTTGGAAAATTTTCGCCATATATACGGCGTTCGGATGACACATAAATTTTCCCTCATATTTCTGTGCATTCGGTTTATTATCTGCTCCTAGACCTTTCGTAGACACTCCGGGCCCGGGCATTGATCGACATTCTGCATGAATTAAGTCCTACCGATTTTTATACACCTTGAAGCCAAAGGTTCTTCTGGTAGCTATTACCTTGCTGACTCCCCCATAACTCTCCTCAGCGTGACTTTGTGCAACAGGAGCCCGACTCGCAAGACTCAAGATGCACCTGTGTCTATGTGAACTTGGTTACCACAACCTCTCATTTAGACTCATTGCCCAGCAATGAAAGCCAATGTCCTACTTATGCAGGAGGCGCAATAGGAGAGCAGAGAAACCGCGAATACACAACAGTTGTTTCTTGTATCAACCAACACATACTAATGTGCCCAATCCGTCTAGAATGATCAATCTTGCTTGCCCGAAGGGGAGTCCCACGCATTTCCTTCGTTTGTTACGTTTCGCTTCGTATATTATTCTACGTTAACCAGGCGCCGTGACAGGTTGAAGGCCATGTAGTACAAAATCAGGACCCCATCAGCAATGCTTTGATGAAAAATAGACCATGTCCGTACGGGCGACGGTAGAAACGGAGTCTTTACTCCTTTTGTCGCCAAGTTCAACATCTGCAAGGCACAGAGGCGATTGATCTCTTGCAGGCGGGTCTATCCCCTTTTGAACTGCCCTCTAAATACTTACATACACCATCACTTTTTATAGCCCCCAGATCGCCCAAAATGGATCCACAAACTGTGAGTGTACCTCTGTGTACCTGAATATTGATATTACTTCCAAAGACAGATAGAACGAGGAAATTGCATCCATCGTGTTTATTTTTGGATACCCTAGGGGCCGTCCACGTGAGCGTGCAAGATTTTACCCGTAAAGAACGGTGTCGTTGCTCTGACGTTGGTATAAAAGAAACACGAAAGATAACCTTCGCAGTTAAAGTTCCCACACGGTGCGAAAAATGGGGAGAATGGAGGGGAGACGAAGTGGGTGTGACCGCTGCTGCGACGGACGGCGAGGCGCTTCCAAAGTCGGTCGGTGTTTGACCTCCATAAACACAGATGCTGGAACATTTCATGCCGACTGGCGGAGACTAGCACCCCTAGTGGTAATGTAAATTAATACGGAAGAGTCAAGGAGAAAGAGGATGGTGCCGCGACCAAGCGCGAGCCTGATTTTTTGTAGGTCGACCATTCGTCGTGAACGTGCCCATTAGCCGAAGTGCTCGTCGGCTTTGTGCTCCCTCTGAACCAGGCTGTCTCAATGTCTTTCTTCTAGGAATATGCCCTTGCCCTTGATTTCTACCCGCGTAGAGTATAGCACTTCTCAGAGGGTCACATTTATACAGTCAGATAATTCCATACATTCATGCCGGTTATAATGCATAAATCCAGAGATATTCGGTTAACAAGACTACACGCCGCGAAAAATAGCTACCGATGGTGTTCTTTATTTATCTCCAGGGTTCTCCGACATAGCTGCAGAAGACCTACGGAAGACCATCGTCTCAACATCGCATGTTATGTACGAGAACAAAATAACTCACTCCCATGTAATAAACAAACAACCTTTTCAAGTGAACACCTTCCTGGCCTTCGCTTCCAGGCAGGTTGAGGGTCATGTCGCCAAGAGCATACAAGTAGAAGGCATATTGTTGGATGTCACGCTTAGAAGGGGTGGGATCGTAGTATTCGCGAGTGACGCTAGCGTTGTACCACCAGTTGTTGTCCTTGGGGGTGTCATCGCTGCCATAACGCATCATGTGGTCGACGATATCATCATACACCGCGCCTATAAAGTATGCAAAAGGTTAATTTGCAAGTACGGGATGGGTTAGAGGAATGCGTACTCATAGCGAAGTCGGGGAACTTCTGATCCGTTATCCTACAACGCACAAGCAAGGTCAGATGACTGACTGCAAGCGAGGCCATATGTAAACGTACTTGAACACCTCCGCGTCCATCCAAGCCTCGACTTCCTCCCGGGTGACAGGGTAAGACTTGAGTTGAAGCAGCTCTTCGTACGCATCGACTCTGCCTCCAGGTTTCTTGTTCGGAGGCTCAGAGTCCTTGCCCTTGTACTCGAAGCCGAACTGCTTTTGCCATTCCTGAATGGCATAACTTTTCATGTAGTTTTTGAGCTGGATGGGATCAGCGATATCGCCTGTCCCGTCATCTCCCTCAATGTGACGGCGAAGGTTGTTGCCGAGGACCTTGAACATTTCACGCGCGAGTTCTTGGTCGGAGTTTTGGCGTTCATAAAACATCTTTGGCAAAGGTGAAACGTAAGGTGGGGTGGAACGAAATTGATACTCACCGTCATCATGTAGATGTATGTGACAGAGACGCTGACTTGGGTGTCTGTTGTCTTGTGGTCGTACCAGGACATGATGACACCGGTTTGTCGGATAGGGTTGTTCGTAGGGTCAGCAGGGATGTAAGTCTTGTCAAGACGAGTGAGGTTCCAGGACTCGGTCGAGGCATTGTTTAGAATCGACTTGTACTGTGCGAACGTGTCCTGAATTGCCATTTCTATCCACGACTTGTGTGTGAGAGATACGGCATCAGAGAAGACATGACTAACGCTTGACAGAGTTTAACGGAATGTTGATACCGCTATAAAGAAAGAATGTCAGCGAAAAGACATCGGACGAAAGTGTATAAAGTACCTATAGACTTGGTGCTGGATATAGTTTTCCAGGTCGTCGGTATTGGTATCTGGGACGTAGTACAACGAAGTGTTTTGTGTGATAAACGCGCTGTCGACGCCTTGCGCTCGATAGGAGTCCGGAGGGACACTCCCATAATCGAAGTTGAACTCTGATTGGAATCTGCTTCCAGCATAGCCATCGAGGGTCTTTTTGAGCTCCTCATCCGTGGTAGGGACGTTACCGCCCTGATCAAGTCAGGTTAGCCCCGTGCGCACTGTCTTGTACTCCAGCAACCTACGGCTAGTTTGGCCGCGCCTTGGTATGCATTCGCTTGAATCCCGTCTCGAGTGGCCTTAGTCTCAGAAGTCGTCTTGTAGTAGACCTGGAGGAGGTCTCGTCAGGGTGGCAAGAAGATATGAGTTACTTGATGACTTACACCACAGTAGTAGATGACGGCGAGTTGTGCTTGAGTACCATCCTCGACGAGAGTGCCGAAGCAGTACACCAGGACGGAGTTGCACTTGAAGGTGTCTTGATCTTCCACCCTGGCATCGTAGGTCCTTTGGTAGTCACTGTATTTCCATTGCCTCTCAGTGTCGCGCGATACAATAATCTTCGCAATGTTAGAGAGATCATTTATAGCAGTTTCTGTTGAGCAACACGAGCAACACCGGTCAGGATTAGGAAGAGGATGCGAGTAACGGATAACATACGTTCCATCCACGAGGGCAGGTCAAGTTTGCTGTTGGAATAGCACGTGTTAACCAGAAGTTTTCTGATCTAAGAGCCGCGAAAGTTACCTGAAGACACCGGACTTCAGGTAATCGGTGACCTGATTATCAATCGGCGGGATAATACTGCAAATCTTCGAAGCAGTCCTCGTGTCGCCAAGGTTGTTCGGAGGATTGGTTTTTGATGGGTCGTCGTTATAGTCATACTTGTAAGTCTGTTTGAAGCGATTAGTTGCAATCTTGTTGAGCACGGTTTCGAGGGGGGATGTGTCATCCGTGATGTTGAAGTCCTAAGGCGTAGCGGAACATTAGTTCGGACACAAGTGCAAAAACAGACGAATGTCATGCCTGCTTGAGGAGGCTGCGGGCATTGGCCGTCATTTGGTTGCGGAGATCATCCTGGACATCCGCCAACGATTTCTGAGTGTCGTCGGAACCACCCATGATATGCGAAGATAATAAAGAAAGGGAGAAAAGCTCAAGTGATTGCAAAGGAGGCGCTTTCGCGTTCTGGAGGGTTGATAGTTGGAACTGAAGATATATGTACACAAGCAGGCTCCCCTTCCATGACCTGCCTCGATATGGAGACTTGTTCATAAGCAGATACAGATAATCGGTGACCTTGACCGAACATGAAAATGACCTAGTGCGGTGATTACTCAAGGCCTTCTAGGTTGTCTGTCAAATAAGACAAAGCGGAGAGAGGATGGGTCCGAGCCCCATGACCACATTTCATGGGAGTAGAATCGAAAATAAAGCGAATAGGAGTTGAAGTCGGAAGTTGTCCGCAAATAAGGGTATCACCAGGAATAGAACCACCCTCGGCCTCCGTCTTGATTCTCCCTGTGAGAACATCGCAGACTCTGGGTGTCAATGGAAGCTGTCACCATTTGGAGTTTAGGATGCGGTGGAGTCATGGAGGTTATGCAGTAATTCGCGAAAGTACAATGAAACCACCACTGCCCCACCTTGGTGGGCCCTGGGAGTGCAGAACGCTGGTGATGCCGTAATTGATGCATGGTCGATGTTCATCGAGATCGAGTCACCAGAGACGAATCCGAATGAAAAAGGTACAATGGATTTCGCACGTGTGAGAATTGTATTACGGATCCGGGCACTTGGCGCTGAATGATCGGTGTTTAATTTCATAAAGTCTTATTTTAGTACAACAAGGTCCGGGGTTGAGAAGAACGGTCAGGGGTCCTCGGTTCGCGTTTTGGAGTTCCGTCCCTTCGGACTTGATGGCCCACCACGACATTCTTCCATGTTCCCTCTGACCTCCGCCACCATGATCTCTTCTAAGCTCCTAACTCTGCCGCCTCCAACTACCCCACTTGACCAAGCTCTAGCCTCGTACTTGTCATAAGGAGAGCTCTCGTCTGCAATATGTCCAATACATCCTTTTCCCTTCCTCTGAGCATCATGGGTATTTTCGGACGCAAGGATCCAGAGCCTCCCAAGTTGACCTACGAGCAAGTTTTTGCCGACCTCGTCAAAAACCTCTGCGAGAAGGCTAACAATACCCTTACCAACGTGAGATCGACCTCGTTTGTAACTGACTTACTCGCCGAACACGTCTTGTAGCCTTTAACTCTCCCAGCCCAACCTACGCTCAGTGACCTAGAGCAAATTTTCAAACAAATCACGCACGACGAGTTCAAAAACAGACTCGGCTACCAATTCGACACGACAAGCGCCGCGCCACCCGCTCTTGCCCCTGGGACGAGTGCTCTCAACACCTTCGAGCAGTTCTACAAGGTGGATGATCCCAACAAGCCTGTCTCCCCTCCGGCAAACTCTTCCACCACCACGACGGGCGGTGGGGCCGACCCGCCATTCACGCCTATTCCAGATGATCGTCAACGTATGTATATCTCCCGTGCTACAAACAGATGACGATATTCACCTTCCGCTTCAGCCCTCTCCCAGATTCTCGACGACTTCAGGAGCCGAATCACAGGTCTTCCTGACTGGGTCCAAGGTTCATGCTGAATGCTACTCGAAAATGGCAGTCACTGACTTCGCCTTTTTAGGAGAGGCTCAAGATGAAGCCGTCGGGAACCTTGATCGAGTATTCAATGAGCCGACTGCTCTTCCTAATGAATGGAGTTTCGACGTCAATACGCCCGTTTACGAGCAGTCTGACAAGTACGCGAACTCTGTCCGCCTGGACTGTATCTTCGTCAAACTGTCGGGGACGCTTACGGAGACAGAGGTCACCGCACAGCTCAACACCGTCTATTGCGTTGGAGTACGTGCGCCGCAGGTTCACTAAAAAGCGACTGACAATCTTTTAGATTTATTACCCAGTTGTATCTGCGGCTATGATTGCCAAGAAGGCCCTCTGGAAGCAGTTGTACACTCAAGCAGAGAGTTTGCTAGATGCGGTACTAGTTTCGCCGCCTTTCCACTTCGCAAACTCTCACTCCGCATTCTCTGCAGCCCACCACAGATCCAGAAGACCCGGATGCAAGCTCGTTGGAAGCTATCCTCATCTGGTATCGCGACCACAAACTTTTCCAAGCTGATCACGGTTTTCCATTTAATGGCACTCCGGATGGTCTTGTTGATGATCTTGGCCGTCCCACGCATCTTTTCATTATTGAAGACGATGACTTCTCTCAGCTTCCCCAAGATATTGAGAAGTATATTTTCAGGTCCGTCACAAGCTTACAGCATTGTAACTATTTCTCTCATAACTTCATTATCCAGCAAGGTCAATCTCCCAGGATGGGCTGGTATGTCCCTTTCCGAGCTATTCGTTAATCAGACTTTAACTTGGCTATACAGTAGCTACTGTGAAATCTGATTTCCAATCCGAAATTGAAAGCCTCCTCAAGTCTCCGGCCTCCGAATCCCGCGGGTGGCTCCCAGTGAAGTATGACAAAGCGCCGCCGCCACCGAACGAGGACGACCGGGCCCTTCTCATTAAGGGAGACTTCGTTTATTGCAATCTTGTATCGCCTAACCGCAGCGATGTCACTTATCGTGCCGCATACTTTTGTGGCATATTCTATTCGACACTCTCGACAAAGGAAATAGCCGCTCAGGAATTACTTTCTGCCGTTTATAAGAATGCTTTGCGTCTCGTTTCCGACGTATGCCCGTTTTTCCTTGGTGTCATCAGGAGGAGTTCTGACTTTTTTTTGCATTCCTCTTTAGAACCCTGAGACCCCACCTGATCAACCTACTCGCTCCGACCTTGACACTTTACTCGATCGAGCTTTGGATCAGAAGTTCCAGGAAGAGTTCGATTTCGCTTATGAAGGAGATAAGACTGCTCCAGGTGACAAAGTCGGAAACACTCTATATGCTGCTAAAGTTAGCTTCGACTCCGAGACTCGTGACGATGCAGCTGCCACCGAAGCAGTCCAAACCATCATCAGGTGATGCGTTTTTCGTACTCTGGTTGATGGAAGAAAGGCTCACACCTCTGACGTGACATGGTAGTGCTTTCAACTTACCTCCTGATACGAATGGTACGTCTCTCCAAATCCATTTTTGTCACCTCACTCATCCACGGATTCCCTGTCAGAAGAAGCCTTGCGCCAACAAATCAGCAACGACCTCCTATCGAGGGTCAAGCGGTGTCTCGATGCAGATCCAGTCCTTGCTCCACTCAACTCATGGAATTCCATGAGCGACGATGGAGAATTTTCGTACTCTGACCCTGCGAAGGACGACCTTATTCCGGTTATCAAGGCCATCTTCTTGTACTGTAATGCAAGTGTTACCACTGGGCAGGCAGTGGCTAAGCGCAGCTTCATCTACTTCGCTGGGGTGCGACTTTTCTCTTCAATCCAGTCTAGTTCTTCGTCATATTTACTCACGAACCTCATAGGTGCTCTACGACATTGAATCGCAGCCGTGGTGAATCTGATGGTGCTGTTCACATAGACTGATATCAAGAAGATTTGATAAACGCTCGATATGTAACTTTGTATAACTTGATTTGTATGTACGGCTTGTTGAGCATCAAATGTATCGTGGTCCGATCAGAACTCCTCGGACATCAATCCTATGAGAATGGCTTAGGATAAACTATGTCCAGCCACAGTTGACTAGAATTAACAGTGTGGAGGCATGGATCTTTTAGGACCCAGGGAGTATCAAATGAACAAGATAAAATCTGGAGAACGACGGCAGCATTAGCGGCCACACTCATGACGCAGCGGATGAGCATATCGATGTGCGGCGTCTCCGACAGACGTCGCCGATCAGAATTCTCGAACATTGCTTGTCTTTTCCTCCCTTCCGGAACACGACCCATGAAGTCGGGGCCCGGGCAGAAGCAGGATACCGAATGCATTCGCGTGGAGTTGTGCCAAGTCTCGGTGGTTTTTGCTGCACGCCACTACTTGTCTAACTGCAGAGTATGTACGAGATATATTGCTTCTTGTGTACCTAAATATATGGATGGAGCTTCTATCGCATCGGTCTCAAAACAAAGGCGTTGAACGGATGCCCGTACGCATCGCATAGTGCCTGGGGCAAGAACATGCATCTTTGTTCGGCACCAAGGTTTTTGGACCCCAGCACCACATGCACCACTCATGGAACGCCGGCCACAGTCTCTGACCGACCTTAATTCTCACCAGGAAGAGAGAACATTTGGTCACGTTGTGTCAACGAAGACACACCAGGACACACCTCCAAATTCTTATCAATCAATTCTCGTAATTAGGGGTTAATCGGTCCCTTTTTCCCTGAAAGAAGGGGACTAGTCAACGGTGTTATGCCATTCTGTCCGACGTCGAGATATTAATAGATTGCACTAGCATATCACCTAACTCTCATCCGATTCGAGGCTAGATAACGATCCATTATTAGACTTGGAGTCTGACCAATTACAACACGGTGCGCCTAGGACTTGGATATATACACTTCCTAGGGTATTGCACGGCTAAGGTCAAGCACTACAAGCATGACTACAACTGCCAAAACAGCAACTCTGCACGTTGTGAGTCACCCGTTGTTCGGGCGACATGTTACTCAGAGCTTTCACTTCGTGAAAGATACAAGCAAGCTATGGAGATGCTCTCGTCCTGGAATACAAAGATGCCGGGACTGGTGATACTGTATGGAGCTTCGGCGCTCTCTTATGTTGTTGGGTACTCTAACCTGTGGAACCAGAACTACATGCTCATCGATGGCGGCCCCGCCAGTAATGAGCCAATGTACACGACGCCTACGCAGGCGCGCGTGAAATTCAATCTATTTTACACCTTGAACCGCCTTTCGGGCTCTACCCAGGCCGCAGGAACGACTCCTCCGGCAAATGCCATGAAGAAGATCGACACACTGGTCCTGACGCACGACGACGTGGACCATAAGCGAGGTACTTGGCTTGCAATTGGTAGCGTGGTTTTTTTCTGACGAGCTCCCGTTTTGCAGGAATTGAGACCTTGTTCGCCTCTCTGTACGTTCTCTTTGCGTGCCTGGACCTCTTTTGGCTGACATTTCGAGTTCAGCTTGAAGGTGGCGAAGTCATCGAAACACAAAGATGATTTGTACAATACCTGGGTTCTTGGAGACGCTAAAATGGCGGCCAAGGAGAAACCGATCGACCACATCTGGTATAACAGGTTCGTACCCAGGCTAAGAAGTCGAGATCGTCAACCAAATAACTAGTATACTAGTCTTAAGAAAATCACAACTTTGAGAGTTAGTGTGCCGTTCATATTCCCAAAAGTGACCAAGACTCACTCTTCATAGACCGGGGATAAGGGAGTTGACCCACTGGATAACTGGTTTGACCTCCAGTTGCAGGCCTATAATAAGATCGTTTCACCGGCGATTGATTTCAACACGGATTTTGCTCCGAGCACGGACCCGCAAGGACGGTCGGGGAACTTCGCGATGTACAACGCCAACGCTGCGGCTGGTGGTCTTATGAAGAAGGGACAGTTCACCATTCGGTTCTTGGGCCCATCTTTTGATGTACTGGAAAGCGATATTTTGCTTAACATGCTGCAGGGAAAGCAGTCTCTGAGAGTTCCCAAGTTCAAGTTCGAGCAGCAGTAAGTATTGAGGGATAGGGAAGCTGGCGGTGATTGAATCATGTCATTTACAGAAAACTCGGGAAAGCGTCAATGACAGCATTATCTGATTCAACGCTCGATGAATTCGCCCGACTTGGTCAGGACACGGAACTTCAGGTCAAGTTAGACACGTCGATGAAAAACCGTTCCAGTATCGCCTTTATCGCAGAGGATGGCCTAACGCGTATACTGCTTCTGGGAGATGCCGTTGCAACAATCTTGAAACCGCTCTATAACCCTGGAGGTTCGCCGGTAGACTTTACGTTGATGAAGGTAAGGCTCGGATCAATGGTTTATTCATGTTTGTATTGATGGCACTGGTGGCAGGTGATGCACCATGGGAGCAGGTACAACAACTACTGGACGCGTGACGCGCAGCGGAAGGCCGAGGAGCAGAATGTGCCGGTCCTCCAGCAAAATAACTTCGATGTTTCCACACTGGCTTACGTCTACTTCTTCGCTAAGTGAGTTTCCCTTTTTGAATGTTTTGCAATTTTCTCCTTACACTCAACCTACTAGGATTCGCGCGAAGAAATATGTCGTGAGTCTTCAAAGTTATTTTGTAGCAATATATTCCAGTGACTTTCTCTAAATAGATATCAGCCTCTTTGGACGAACACCCAAATCCTCACGTCGCTACCATGCTCGGCATCATCATAGCCGCGATGGAGAACCAGACCAACGTCGAGATCTTCCTCACTAACTATCTCGCACCTGATATCCTCCACACGATCGGCGAACGTTTCATTAAGGGCACCGATACTTCCATCCCTTATGTCTCCATCCATCTCCTAGCCCAAGGATCTCATTCGGGTGCCGTTGCCATCTACGATGGTGAGAAAGATGGCTCGGAATGGGTTTCGTATGTTGCACGGGATCTTCGCACTTCTTACCCGGATAATTTGCTGAAGCTGAATCCGAAAATTGCGAGTAAAATAAAGCAGACGAAGGATTACCGTTTCCAACCATACGTCAAGAAGACTGGCACAACGATGCTCAGGTTAATGGCGGCAGCTCCAGATGACCCTGCCATTGCCACAATCCCGTTTTCCTCAGAAATCCCCGAACCCATGCCTGCAGTCCCGCGAGCATCTCCACCTGCAAATATGGTCTCTGCAAAGTTAATCAACTCGTCCACGCCGCCAACCTTTGAGGAACTTGCTTCATACCAGGTCAATCTTCCGTGTTCGTTGTCTATACGTTTTATCGGCTTACATGCATTGCTTAGCCTTATTCCACACGGAGTCTCTCGGGGTTCGATGAGCTTTTGCAATACCTCGTCTCTCAAAACGAGTTCACCTCTCAAGATGTCGAAGATGCGAAAGCCGATATCGTCAACGATAATGGTCTCAAATTTGGCGCCTTCGCTGCCCTGTTCATGGGTATCGAACGATCGGAGGAATTCCTGGCCGCGATTCCTTTCGACTTCGCAGACTCGGCCGAATACCTCAATTCGTCGGAAGGACCTGCAGAGTGGCGCGTGCAAAACCTCTCGACCAGAGTTATTGATCCCCCTAGGTGTGTCAATATGCCACCTTTCATACTTCTATCTAACAGTCATCTTGCAGCTCCGACTTCCAGGGTAGCCAGGGCATTTACTCCCTGTCCTTTACCATGCCTGCGCAAAGTAGCACGTTGACCTGGACGATACCCTTTGATCGGAAAGCGTTTTCGGATCCTTATAAGATTACATGGGACGGATCTATGTCTGTTCAGGTCATCTGGCCCCACTATGTAATGGGGATCACCTCCGCCGAGTTCCGGGGTCAACTCATCACGACTACGAAGACCTACAACGTGAGTAGATAGTAATGACGAGTTTCTGTTGGCCTAAACCTTTGACAGGTTGTCTGTCAAATCCTCCTGATGTTTGATCAACCTACCAGCTATACCGTCCGTTTCGCTGATGAAAACTATGATACCGCAAACTACAAGATGTCTCTCGTCGACTTAGCTCGCGTTTTTGGCACCAACGTGGAATATGGGTTGGCATTTGATCGTCTCGTCCTACCAGGTAATCTCTTCGCTGTCCCTGTAATTTTCATGCTGACTCTACGTCAGGAATTGAGAATGTGCTCGAAGGCTTGGACATCAACGCTGGACTCGACAACGCTGGGTTCACTCTACACAAGGTTCTCTCGAAGCTCATCGTCAAAAACTTGTTCGCCGAGCTCAAACTCACGGATATTTCCGCCTGGAATCCTTTCAACTCGCCATTCTCTCTTGGGCTCACGGCCTTACGGATCATCGTGGAGGACGCGTATTCTCCAGCTGATCGAAAGGTATGGCTTTTTTTCTTCCTATCGTACAGGTTGTCTGATGGCCTTAGATACTCGGGAGGCTTATTGGCGTTGCTCACACCTCCGGTGACACAGACATAAATCTCCCAATTCAGTTCACCGTCCAATATACTCCACAACAATTCCTTCTGTACGAGTTGGCCCTTCTTCCTGGAATACAGGACTCGCTTTCCATTGGTCGCATCCTAGATGTGGTCGGCCTTTCCTCCGCTTTCGACTTGTCGCAGACATTCCCTGGATTATCCGACCTCTCCAACTCCCTCACTATATCTCATGTCATTGCTGGCTGGACCTCAGACCCGAAGCCCGATAATCTTCAACTCACGATCTCTCTGGACAAATGGGTGCTCGCTGAGAACATCTTTGAAGTCTCCCAGATTTCGATTGACATTGAAGCGAAGAACCTCACAACGACTGATTCTAGAGCCTTCGCGCTCAATGGATGGGGTCTCGTCAATATTGCAAATATTGATGTCGAGGTCTTCTTTGCATATAACCATTCCAGTGATGCCAACGTTCCAGATCAGATTTACTTCCAGGTCGGAACTCAGCAACGAGCTATCCCGTTGGGGTCCATCATACTTCATCTTTTGGGAGAGGGCGTCTCAATTCTTCCGGACGCATTGTCCTCGATCTTGGAGGAGACGGTCATGGATAATTTCATTGTCAAGGCGGACAGCATTGGTGGAAAGTGGTCAGTTTCGAAAATCCAGCTATCAATGAGCATCAAGGGCAAGATTGACGTGTTCGGTATGCTTTCGCCCTTGATCTGGGGTTTGGCAATTGCTAACGTGGGTTATAGAAGGTATTGAGATTGCGGAGCCTAACTTAGTCGTCAGCATAGACAATCCTTTTGATAAGGTTTGTTCATTTGCATGACCGAAGCCATCAACACTGATCATCTGCACGTAGGCGACCAGGGGACTTTACGTCGGCATCAGCGCCCAGATTGAGATAGCGGATGTCTTATGTCAAACTCAGTTTACCATCGCTTCAGCACAGAACAGCATTATTTCGATGGTCTTTGACGCCGGACAACAGCCGCTGACGACAGAGGTCGTATTAACCCAATTCCTCCCTGGTGAGTCGTCTTCGGTGCGAAGTTAAGGTGGATTATACTCAACTGTCTCAGGTGCTGATTTCGTTAGCTTGCCTTCGAGCGTCTCGTTCTTAGCTGGAATTGGCATTCAACGAGCATCCCTCACCTTCGAGATAAATCAAGGCAAATTTTCGATGTCAGAAATTACCATTTGCGCTGGCTCGACGTCCAGGCTCGAGCTGTGGAAGGAGCTATCCCTTGAACAGATCACTCTCTTTGTTTCTCACTCCAAGTATCGCGGCAACAAGGTCGAATTCGACGCGATGTTGACACTCGGCAAGGATCTCGACTTCCTCACTTTCACTCTCGCCTATGACGGTCCTTCGGCTACTCCTTCAGGACCTTCGACGGATCCCGGGGGTGTCGTGTCTGCAGAGACTTCTCCAGGCGCTGTGTGGTCTGCCATGGCAACCTACGAAGGGGAACTTTCTGTTCTCGACACACTCTCGCATATGTCGGGCCTTCAGCTACGAGATATTCTCGATCAAGTTGACCTTCCCGCACTAAAGGACTTCCTGGACATCTATATCACAAAACTTCAGGTAGCGCTCACTCATACATCTGACAGGTCTTCATTCTCCTTTGATGCCGACCTCTAATGGCTTTGCTTCTCCCACCTCCGCTTTGCCTGCTCCAAGACGAGTGTCTGGGCCTACTCATTCGGTTTTACGATTGGATCCTCCCAGGAGAATCTCATCGAAAATATCCCTGTTCTCGGCCCCATCATTGGTGCCCAAGTCGCGCTTGAGCATATGTCCGTTGTCGTTTATAACTACGATCTCGACGCTGGTGCCCTCGACCCCTTGCTCAATATCCCGAAGACCAGCGGCGGGGGCAATATCTCGCTCGCCATCGCGTGTCGCCTTGTATTCAAGGACGTGATGCAAGATTTCACGGAAATCATTGGTGTCTCCAGCATGGATATCGTTGGTATTGTTAGCAGCTCAATGGTATCACTCTCTGCTTCTATTGGGAAACCTATTACTCTTTTCGATGGCTGTATGACGTTGTCCGGTGCCATAATGATCGAGTGTAAGAAGGAAAACAATATGCTCCCCATGCTGGGAGTTCAGGGTGCGTTTTGCTTGTGATAGCGTGGTATATCTGAGTCTGACTTACGCAATAAGGTACTGCAACATTGGACTTCGGCGAGCTTATTTCCTCGAATGTTATCACTATCTCACTATGGCTGCTCGTTAACACCGCTGATGCCAGTCTGGGTTTCGAGTTCAAGCTTGATCACTGGAAGGGTGTCTTTGGTTTCGACGGTCTCAGCTTCGATGATATAGTTTTCGCTGCAACCTTCCCACCCCAACAATTCCCTATTCCATCGTCCTTTACTATCAAGGGCTCGGTATCGCTGAATATTGCCAAGGAGGGTATCAAAGGAAGGCGAGTTTTTTTATATCTGGTCTTTCGCATTTTCAGCTGATCCCGAAATACAGTGTCAACCTGCACGTCGTGGAGCAAAATCTGATGAATTCGTACGCTACTGGAAGCATCGAGTATGCCAAAAGCTTTTCCAAAGCATTCGTTGAGTACTTACCGTCCTTCAGGGGCCTCACGTTGAACAACATCATCCAAATCTTCGCACAAGTTCCACCTGCTCCAGAATACCTCGACGCCGGCTTCGGACCGCTTAAGTTCGCGATCGTACCGAAAGACACCGTCGACGAAAGTGGTCAGCCATTGAAACAACAATTCATGATGGAAGGTTCTTTCAAGTTGCCTTTCATCCACTTCGAAGCCGCTATCAAGATCGACATTACGCCCAGCAAGGTGACGATCGACGGACACTTGAGCCGAATTGTCATTCTCGACGAAAAGCTATTCAGCATCTTACCTTCTCCAGAAGAACAACCTCCGCCACCAGCTGACGCTGGAGCATCCATTCATGTTCACATCAACGACGAAGAGAGCCCGTTCTATGCTTCGGCCTCAGGAAAACTCACCTTCCTCTCGCTCGAGAAGGACTTGAACTTCGAAATCTCTCAGAAGGGTCTGGAGTTCCTGCTCTCACAAGATGTTTGGGTCAATAAGGGTACTTTGAGCGGCTCCATTGACGACACCCACCTCGAAATCGCTGCGTCCTATGAGTTTTCCCTCGACCTTGTCAAGCCTGACTTCACCATTGGAGACTTCCATTTCGAGACCACTCGCATCATTGCCTTCGGGGCAGCGTTCTCTCTCAATATTGTTTGGGAGAACATCAAGTGGGAGCTGACGATTTCGGGATCGTTCGAGCTCTTCACGCTCAAGATCCAGAAGTCCTTCACTATCGGAGCAGACCTCATGGACCTGAAGGCTATTGGCGACCAAATTGCTCAGTGGATCGTCGGGACTCTGGCTCAAGACTTCCTGAACGCTTTGAAGGCCATATTATCATCACTCAAGGAGGTCATCAGAGTACTCAAGGAGGCCGGCCTTGTAATAGCCGAGATCCTAAAATTCCTCATCAACGAACTCGGGGTTGCCATGGAGGTAGCCGCACAAGCCGTCAAGGAGTTCTTCGAAGTCGCGTGGGATGCCATCATCGATATTCTTGCCGACCTTGGTTATGTCGCCCAAGAGATTGTTGACGGATTGATGAAAGTCGGAGCTGCAGCAATCGAAATCGCTACGTATGTCGAGTCATTTGATTCAAGCCTTTGTTTATGTGGACCCTTTTTACAGTGCTATCGTCAAGAAATGGGGAGAAGCCGTCAGAGACCTCTGCGAGACAATTCTGAAAGAAGGAGGCGCGATCATATCAGAAATCGTTGAGTACGTGGTCTATCCTCTCATTTTTCGCGGTATTGTGAACTCATGTGTCAAAGCTTCTTCCGCAACTTCTTCAACGACCCTGGCCAGGCCATTGTTGATCTCCTGGTTTCCTGGGGACGTAGTATCATCTCGATCTTTGAGTCCGTCCTCAAAGTTATTCTAGCTCCAATCGAGGCCATACTTAAGTATGCCACCAACCCTTTTCTCGCCTTTTCAACTCCTCACCACTCATTTATCTAGCTGGATATTCGGTTCGCGACCCAAGAAAACGCGCGAGCAAGTGCAAGAAGAGCTTCTACTGGTTCTGATGGTCCGGATGAATCAACTACTGGACGAGGTGAGATCGGCCATATCTTCAGGAACTGGCATTAAAGCTGCCATATAGCCCGTTGATATCCAAACTGAACAAGATTTGGAGATCATCATGCGACGATGCTCTGTGCAGCGATTCCAGAAGAACTTCAATTACGCATTCAACGGCGCCACAACGAGTCCCCCGACCTCGCAAAATCCAGCAGTGGTAACTGCAACAGAGAACAAGTGCTCGTACACTGATGGCCAGGTCTCACACATTGATGAATACCGTGATCGTATTTTGAGGTAGGCCATGTTCGTGGATTTTGAAGAGGCCATCTAACACCCTAATAAGTGGACTCCAGCTGGAATCTTGGATGAAGGGTAAGGTTTCTTTTAGAAACTTGAAACTCGCAGCTGACAGCATCTTTAGATGCCGCTACTGCTGACCTGAATGACGAGTTGCAACTCCTCATTGGAGTCGTCCCGTCGACCTTCTGGGAAGTCTCGGCTCTCAAGAAGACGTATTATCCAACCGACCCAGGGCAAAACCCGGTCCAGCTCAACGGCATAATCGTCTTCGTCAACGGCGTACTCTCAATTGATGGCCACGATGTCACCAATACCCTGAGTTACTACGTCGGAGTAAGTAGTTTTGGTTGTGTAACATAGCCGCCTTCATTGTTGGCATGTCAGGTCTACTACGAAGTCCCGCCACCTGCGGAACTTGCAAGGCAGTCACTTCAACAAGTCGCATTCAGTCGCGTTCCAAACGCCAATGTAAGGTCGCACTCATCATACGGGTATCCACATGTCTGAAAAATTCTCTCTAGCCGCCGGTAACGGACGAGACGAGTCTTACAAACGCGCTTACAACCAATGCTGCGAAAGAATTCCAGAGCGACTTCAACTTCGACTACACGCAACGTCCTCCTGACTCTCAGGACTCATCACTCTTCTACAAGTCTTTCAATGCGCTATCCTACTTTGAGGACAAGAACACGGATGATGTTGAACCATATCTGACAACGAAAATCCTCAGGTATGTCGCACCAACAGTCGTTCTATCCATTGTCTCACGATCTATATGCAGCATGGCTCCTCTGCCCGAATGGGTACAAGGTCGGCTTTCTTATCTTCCTGTAGAACACAGAAATGGGAAGCTGACTCAATGTTTCAGGGAACGCACTGTCTGATATGGCGTCTGATTATCGTCAGATCGTCTCCGGAGAACAGGATGATAACTGGAGAAGTTTCAAAGTCGATCGTACCTACAGTCGTCAAGGAGAATCCTTCGACCCTGTCAACTGCAAGGGAATCGTCAACTATTATACTGCTACGAAGACCACTGACCAAGGAGTCACTGTGTCAATCGCCTATGTCTTCTTCCTTGGCGTAAGTCCTACCTTTTATTCGATGAAACCATCGCTGACCGTTACGAATAGGTCTACTACGAAACTCTCAACCATGCTGCTCTTGTTCGTAAAGACTTGATCAGTGACTTGTGCGATATCCTGGTCAAAGACATGAACAACGTGAGTCAACACAGTTAATGACCACATTCCGTGCTGAATAACCCCGATATCATATTGTCCACAGCCCGAATCCATGCCAACCGCACCAGACATGACAAGACTTACAACCCTCCTCGGTCGCTACGGCCGCGACCAATTCTACGACAAGTATGGTTACGAACTTATGGGTTCGGCCACCACTCCCGACAAAGTTGTTGCCGGCACACCGCTCTGCACTATCGAGCAAACCAGCGAATTCGAAAATTGGGATGACCAAAAGATATCGAACTGGGTCGATACCATTCTTTCCGCGTGCGTCGAACTTAAAAGAACACTCCTTCTGCGGACTGATGATCTTCTTATCTTGAAGGAATGAATTCCCTCCCATGCAGAACAGTAAATTCCCGCCCGCTAAGACCTAATTCATTTACTTAAAGCTCTCTCCCCCCACTTCTAGATCCTTCTATCCGCCAGGATATGATTGACGCTGTCAAGTATAAGCTCTCTGGCGCGAATGACACTGGTTTGAACGCATGGAATGTCAATGACTACGACATGACCTACGACTACGACGGATCGACAAAGAGCACTAGGGCTGTTGGCATGTTCATTCATACGAATGGAACTTTGACAACAGGAAATGATACCGTCAATATCAGCTTTGTTCACTTCTCCGGAGTAAGTGCCCGCAGTCATTAAGCTTTGCCAGTTGATTAAGACGGCCCATAGGTTCTTTATGTGGACGATAACCCCTGGTAGACTGCATCGAGGTCGTACATCGCGTAGCAAATTTGATTGTAGTTGTATTGCATGTCTGAATATACTTCTTCGTTGCCTCACAGAGTATCATGATGCGTTACGACTCAGATAGCGACAGCGTTCCTAATCCGTTCGAATTGCAAACAATCGAAGGCACTAAACACTAGGTGGCTGGATGATATGTTGAAGGAAAACGAGGAAAGCAATTTATTATGATTGCAAGGCGCCAGTCGCTTCGGGGTCTCGGAAAGGTTTCTTGTCATTGGGGATAGGATGAAACGAACTGTCAACTCAGCCGCTGTACCATTCACAACATCCGGGTAGCCTCGCTTCTGTCAAACTCATCCACGATATGTATTGAAAGTATAAACAACTAGACCGGTCACATCAACAAATGCCCGTAAGATATACAAGTACCGTCGTCAATTGGGATGCGCTTTCGGTCAAATTCACCTTGAGATCATCTATGTCCCTCTGCGAAGCCCTCCTATGCCTCTTTTATGCCAGATATCCTGATATCCTCTGGATTTCTTTCACAGACTTTATGACGGATTGTTTACTGAAGAGCGACACACAACCTCATATGTCTGGGATTGTTCCTGTAGGGTAAGGAGTGCCGCTGATGACAAGCATAAAGACGTGGGATGGCCGACGAAGGCTCGTGAGTTGGGCCAATAGTTTATACTACAACCTTTGTTCAGTATAGAGTCACTCCGTGGGGCTCCAAAGTTATGGCAAGCGGAATGGTTAGAGGGCTCAGATTGCAAATTATCATCGGGTCAATTGGCCACATCCACACCCGGGTCCGTGGTTGTCCACAGAAAACACAATGGACCTTGAGTCGGACGGATTGTGCCATTCCCAAAGTTGCTTAGTTTCCTCATAGCCCATGAAGAAAATTCGAGATAATGAGTCTATCAGGAAACATTGACAAAATACCAATTCTGAGTGACTGAAGTGCTCACCTGGGTAAAAGTACGTATCAGGGAGATATTCGGTGACAACACGAGCTCAGAGCTACACAGACAAGTTAATGAGTTGGATCGAGCGTCAGCAATCGAAAAAAAGGCTGCTTCAGATCGCTGGGCTTTCTAGTACAACGGAGTCCTGTTGCGAACGTTGGGCCGCGCCAGAGATCTCCCCTCCAGCGACCGTGAATCACGAATCGACGAATAAATTGAGACTGTTTTCACCTGATGAAAGCAGAAGGCAATAAGCTCCAGCGAAACTTGAGACCTCCCTCAGAACCCGTACAGAGTCAGGTTTGCGTCAGTGTACTCATATCGCCCCTCCCCGAGGATCCGTCCATGAGTCTTGGTAGCATGCATGGGTTGAGAGAAATTATTTCCCTTCCCGGATCGCAAACGAAATCGCCTCATTGGATGGAAGTGAACAGTAGCTTGGCCACAGCAAAACGCAATAGCGATGCATGCCACATGTAGGAAGAAGTCACACGTCACAGGGGTGAGCTGACATACAACAAGTATTCTACATTTGCTACTTACATAAACTGAGCTTAGCCCTGAGGTCTTGAGGCGTCCTATCCGCGGTATCAGTTCTGAATAAAATGAGGATGTTTTATAAATGCCCTCTACGTGGAGGTAAAAGTCGTGCTAGACAGCTAATGAAAATATGAAGCGGTGAAAATAAAGAACCGGGGGTGGCGTAAAGAAAACTTAAATACAGGTCTATCGTTAGCACAAAATTATGCAACGGGGCTTTTTCGGAAACATTACATCAGCTCAGGAGCGACAGACGAGCCGTCTCATCGAAAGAGGCTCTCGATTCTGTGTCAAATCGCGATCTGAAAACCTAACAAATATCCCAAGCTATGTGCACCTGATACTGACGGCCGATTCCAGTTGCCTTCGGGTGGTACTAGTGGCCACGGCTCCTACCGACCCCATAACGATCCTAGGTGATATCATGAACGTAAATCTGAGATGCTCGGACTCCAGCCGACCGCCGATCCAGGGGAATAGCCTAGGACAGTTTGTAGGCAGGAGTCATGGAAGTCGAGGAGCCAGCTAACAAGGGGTGATATGTCATAGGATACGATAACACCAGACACGAGGCGGGGGAAAAGAAGCAGAAGGGTGGCTTGTTCTCTTGATTACCACTTAGATGGAGCACCGATAAATACTGACCGGGGATTTGTATGTCAGTTGGATTATCACTTTTCAGATGAGCCACAATCAAACGCCAGAACTTGATTCTCCCGCTTTGAAGTGCGTTCATTGCGTTATCATACACATTATAGGAGATAAGCTGCATAATAACGTTGAAAATCCCGTCCAACTCAACAGAATCATCGTGTTCGCCAACGGCGGGCTCTCATTTGACGGCGATGATGTCACCCATACCCTATGTTATGTATTACATCAGGGTAAGTCACATGTTCTTGAAGCGTACCTATCAAAGTTCCGCCGCCCGCTCAGGTCGCCAGGAAGTCGCCACAGCAACATACCTTCAGCCGCGTTCCAGGCGCCAATGTAGACCTTTCCTTGTGTCCACTGAATCATTCGTCTGACTTTCCTGTTAAGCCCCACCGGTCTCTGATGAAACCAGTCTCTCAAGTGGGCTCAAGGCATACGCTGCGAAGCATTTCCAGAACGGCTTTTTGACTATGAGTAATGCCCGCAGGATTTCAAGATCACTCATTACTCCTCAAGACTTTCAACGCGTTGTCTTATTATGAGGACATAAGCGTGGAGAACGTGGAGCCGTACCTCATTACTAAGATCTCTAGGCACGTCGCACTTTTGCCTGTCTTGAGGCTCGCATCACTAATTTCCATGTAGTATGGCTCCTCTTCCCGATTGGGTGCGAAGTTAGTCCTTGCATCCCCCCTTGATGAACATACAGCTGAATTCATGGCCCTAGGCGAGGCTCTGGCTGACATGGCATCCAATACGTCACGGCATCGTTGCTAGGCACGAGAGAGGAAAGTTGAAGGGCTCAAAAGTTGAAAGGCTCTATACTCGCAAAGGAGAATCTTCCAATGCGGGTCTATTGCACAGGAATCGTCGCATTCTACAACGACTCCCACAACCGGTCAAGGCGTCTCGATCTCAATCGCTTATATTTTCTTATTTGATGTAAGCTTTTTCTTGCAGAATACTTAAGATGATGACTGACCACGAGCGATAGGTTTTCCATGAAACTCTTAACCATGCAGCTCTCGCTTGCCAAGACCACATCAAGGATTTGACTAAGAAACTCGTTAAGGCAATGCACGGTATGGGTAGAAAAGGCTCATTTCCACACTGGCACCCACTCCGCTGATATTAATGGCACCTACAGCATAAACCCATGCCAATCTTGCCCGGCCCGAAGAAGCGGCTCACCATCCTCCTCGAACGTTTCGGCCGAGACGAGTTCCTTAAAAACCTCGGTTACGAGCTCATGGACAAGGCCACCGCTCCTCCAAATAGTGTTCCAGATACCCCTTGTTCGCCGTGGAATGTACAGGAGAATTTAAGAACTGGGACGACGATAAGATACGGAACTGGGTCATCATCCTCATCCCCGTGTGCGTCTCATACCGATCCTGTCGCTTCGGTTTGCTGGACCGTGTTTTCTTTGAATTCCCGGCGGCCTCTTGGTTTCATCAACGCAATTCCGAAGTGCGAATCATCTGAGCTCGACAGTTATATGGAATGGAGGTAGCATAGAAACAACTCTGATGATCGTTAAGTAGGAAGTAATGTTGCTGATCAGTATGCTGACGCATTATGAGCAGGGTTGCGAACGGAGGTTGACTGCGAGGAAAATCACAACAAGTGACGGAAGGCTCAGCGAGCTCTCACTTCTATTAAACTTGAGACATGGCAGACAATTGTCGTAACTTGTAGTGGAGGCTTGGCTTCGATGTCACATAGCCTAAGTCCTTCCTTCTCGAGTTCTGTCTTTGTTGGTAAATCCAGCAGCTATCGTTCTGAACATTTCGCGTTAAGGTTTCCATGTCCACACCAATTGGCAGACAACTTCCCAGAAGAACAGGAGATCAACAAGTATCGGGAGAAGACAGAATAGCGACGTATGGTTGATCACAACAAAATATTCGCGGCTGTGCTGTGTATCATGTGTACGACAGCGCCTTACAAATCGATTCAAAGGGTGTTACTTATCGAAATAGCGTAATAGAATTGCCTCTATCGCCACAGCGGAGCAGAATAGTCTAGGGATAAGGAATGGAAAAGGACATCAAGCAGAAATTATGGACACTATGGCCACATAACCCTGCTACCAGTGGCGGACATTGGGGGCCAGACAGTGTGATACCAAGGAAAAAGAGAAAAAGTAAAAATAAAAAGAGAGAGAGTCTGTGCGTATGTGTTCAAGCTCACAACTGAGTGCCCTCAATATATGTCCAAACTCCATCTACTGCTACGTTTCCTACGACCACTACCATTGCTATTCGATTTGTTCAGCTTATTCTTACTGCTACTTGTACTGGGCGTTGGTGAAAGAATTCGCTTGTACCATGGTTGCGTCTGCGATGATGACTGAGGTTGTTGTGGATACTATGAGATTGGTCAGTAAGAATGGACAGGGAAACTCGACGAAACCTACCACGACTTGGTAAGACACACCCTTGGGTGGCATGAGAACGTAGCCTCTGGCCCCGCCATCGATTGGGATAAGCGTGGGCTGGTTGAACTGAGACCGGTCATATCGGGGAGTATAGGGTTGTGACGAAGACGGCGGAGTAGGGGTGGAAGAACCAGAAGGATATGCGTATTGTTGGTGTTGTGGTTGACCGTATCTAGACGAGTATGGGTACGGGTATTGGTGAGCAGGCGGTGCAGCATACGGGTATGATGTGGGCGATGCATAAGTCGGGGATGGTGGCGAAGAAGATGATCGTGAGTGTTTCCTCGAACTCTGACTACGATCCTGCGGGCTATGATGTGAGTTGCGTCGGTGACTTCGATGCCTGTAGTCCCGGGGTCGATAGAGCGAGGAAGAATAGTCATGATCAGAGTCTGGACTAAAGCCCCGCACTAGTGCTGGACCCGGTGACCCTAAAACTTCGGAAGGTAGGAAGGGGTTCGCGGGTGCATGGTGGCTCGTCTCGTCAACCCAGCGAGCGATAGCATGTTGTTTCGCAATGTATCGCTCGTATGCATCAGGAGAGTAGTCGTACTCTGTCATGATAGAACGTCGGAGGAAGGAAGAGAGTCCAAGTTACTTATAAGAGGAGTTGAGGGCTGTATCCGTAGAATCTTCGGAAGGCAGTGAAGGCTCTGAAGAGGGAAAATCCGGAATCCGAAGCGTGAGGTTCGGGAGAGCCGCCGAATGGGCTTTGTTGCCACTGCTAGAGCAGTTAAAGAAGTGGTAGACAACCATCATTGTGGCTGTCTGGCCCACGTCTCGTTCCAAATATAAACGCCCCTGCTGCTACGGACACACGTGCCGAAATTGAGGGTTCACAACAGTATTCCCGAAATCATCCCCAGCGCTGCGGTGCCAGCCCAATCCCATATCAGTTAGAAATCAATTCTCAATGGGTCCTACCTAGTCTGTATGACTTGGGCACCTTCCATATCTGCGTCCTTCCTAGAGTCTACTAAACTATCGTAACATCTTATCATGCAGGAACATCTATTCTGGTCCAGGACTAAGCTCGGCACATTGACTTGACCCCACAATAAGAGCACTTGTGCAGTCTCGTATCATAATGCCCATTTCTGTCATGGGCTATATGACCCACTGCTCTATCTTTGGACATACCCACATCACCCCAACGCATCTCAAAACAAGTAAACCATTTGTTCGCCTCCATCATTCTACCTATACATCACAAGTTCGACCACAAATCAATCTCTTGACACATTCGTCATCATCAACTTCCATTCTCACAAGCTTCCGTATTTGCGGTTCAGTAAGCCTGCGCGGGAAAAAGGATGCGTAACCACTCGAAGATATCAAGCATATTTGCGCACAACCGCCGCTCAGACCACTTAATAAGCGTTGATGTCGTAGTGTACCTGTTCTAGCTTCGGCCATTGCCTCCTCCCTTCTTAACACATCTGACGTGCTCTCCATCGTGGGACCTCATTATGTGCAGGCATGCCAATCAATCACAAACATAGACCAATGCCAACCAAGAACGGCCGCGGACTACTCTACGAGCCTCTTTGTCCTCCGTCGAACCATCAACAGCGAGTAAAAAGCATATCAAACGCCCTCCCGATGATCACGCCACTAGAACTTAAGGCTGTCACGGCCGACCTGGCGACTCTGTCGGGGTTTTGAGAACATTCGCTGATGGACAAGTACGGGACACTTGTCAAGTTTCCAGTTGCTGGGATTTAATTGTAATTGACATCGATTCAAATACCCGCCTTCTGGTGTATGGCCGAGCCTCATTGTCCGGGTATCCCACAGCTGATCCCACGTGATTGGCGCTGCAGTCAGTGCATCAAGGCTGAGTGGCTTCCTGGAAGACCGCGAATATCAGTGTCGAACATTAGGAGACCGTCCAAATTGATTTACGTTCTCTCTGAGGTAGAACGGGGAAAGAAGTCTGAGAGTTTCTCCCTCGTAAATACAAATCGACTGTGAAACGTTGTGCATTGAGACGAGTAACGAGAGGTAAAAGAGCCAAATGACGGAGCATTGCCACCAGCAACGCTGGTGCCTTCACTGACATGATCTCCGACAACCCGACGAAGGGGTGGGGGAGGGGATCACTGCTCCGTTCTTGTGGTTCTGTATCTAAAAGATCTTGATTTTCCCATTCTTGGCCAGAACGCTTGGAAGCTTGACTAACCGCTCGAGGGGAAGTTCCAATTCAGATTTTTCAATCCGATATAGGCCTACCACTCGATTCGGCCATAGAAAGAGTCACTTAGCCTCAAGATCTTCCATTAGCCTCTTCGATGCCATAGCACTTCCCACCTGCGTTAGTCGAATCCTCGTTCATTCTCTCGTATAGCGTCAGAGTAATAGCATAGATAGCCATACGTGTAACAATGTCACGAAGGTTATCTTGAACCAGTTCAACACTCGTGATGTCAACATGTACTTCGGCTCGTTCAGCACCCCAGCAGTGAGGATAGATGCAACATCCAAACCCCCTTAAGGTTCAGAGTATATATTCATCTGCGCGATATGGAAGCACCACTTGCTGTTGAATTGATGAGCGGCAATAACACTTAACAGAGAAGTAGCAAGGAGTCATTACAGCAGAGTTAGTGGTAGGGACGGCTCCAACGTTTGAGGGACAGGTGGAACATTCAGCGGCAGGACTTTAGCGCATGCAGATAATAGTGGTACAAACCTTGGCTTCGCGTGACGGGAAATGAGAACGCGGGTCGAATGGCCCTTTGTCGTGAGGCAAGAGAAGGCGTCATGCTGAGTTGCCGGGCGGGAGGTAGCCTCAGGGATATGGTTTCAAGCGGTATATTGCGGGCGCAACTAGTCCCCGAGAATGCACCCCAAGGCCCCCCCCCCCATGCCGTGCATGATAATTGGCCTCGTGGGTATATGATGGACGAGGAGTGGAGTGTTGCGTCAACCTGGATCCTGCTTGAAACCCAATTGTAAGCTCAAATAATCGAAACCCGAATTGGACCGAGGTTACTCAATCCGATAGTGATAGGGTATCACAACCTGACGAAGAAGCTATTCCCGACACTCGTGCTGCAGATAGTCAGAGGTCCTCGAGCAAGAATAATATACCGACGGCTGTACATACGTCCTTTAAACAGAGGGAATACAAGAAGATAGAAGTGATCATGGAGTTATTTGGGAAAGAGATGCTTCATAGGCTTAGGACTTGTGTACACTAAAAAGGTCTCCCTTCGATGCCTTCTTGGGCGGTTTGGGTGGCATACCCATCCGCAAGGCAGTCTCAATTACAATGATGGGTACGATTCCCAAGATGATAACCGTCGCCAGATTCAACGCATCGTAGTCGAAAAATATGTCCTGATTGCCACACACCAAATCAACATCAATGATACGAAAGGTGGCGCCAATCAGGATGAGCGGCGATACAAAAAAAACTGTATCGCGTATGATCTGAATCCGGAAGACCCAGTGAGCCACATATTGAGATTAAACGCGGCTTAATAACAACGTAAAGCGTACCTTATCCTGAATATCGCATTTACGGAGCCGAGAGTATGTTACGACGGATGACACAATCACGTTAAGGCTCGCAACGAACAAGAAAGCCTGGTACGCAATGTTCATGTTACGATTGGCTTCCCAATGAGCCACGTCCGCAGTGGGTACGCCCGCAATGGGATCCGATGCGATCCCAAGAATTAGGACTACAGACAGAAGCCAACTGTCAAGGAAGGATTTGATGTTGAAGGGCTTTTCCGCCGGATCCAGCTGAATCCTTTCCCGGTAGGCGATGATGAAAAGGAACGTTGCCAGGAAAAAGACGTCAGCCAACTGTCCCACGAACGACATACCCGACGTGAAGTCGAGGGAGAGCAAGACAGAATTGCTAAGGCTAAATGTCAGGGCCACGAATATCGCATAGAGGGTGTCGTAGATAAGGAAGATGAGAGTATATAGGAAAAGGAGTGGGACAAAGAGCTTTCCAACCTGGTAAGGGAGTGTGGGTGCATCGGGAGGCAAAACCCGGGCCATGAAGCGGAGAGCAGCGCGAATCATTTGGTAAGGGTGACGACGGCTATCACAATTGTAATAGCGAACGTTGCAATGTAGGTGGGTGGGAGATCGAGCGAACCAAGGGCATCTCCAATACTATCGCCCCCACCTCCACCCCTGGATCTCGCACCAGCGGCTCTCCCCACACACAAACCAGCGAACAGGAGAACATTTACAGGGCGGAGGTAAGCAAGGAGAGGAGTCATCAGCGGGGAGGATTTTGCCGACACTTCCAGACACAGAGTTATATCTGGTATTTCATGCAGGGTCGAGGGATCCGAATTTCCACCAAATATCTTCGCAACGATGCCTGTCGCAATGGTTTAAACAAGGATAGGTGCGGGTAGGGTCAACATTCCTAGGGAGGAAACACATCCCTCAATAACGTCCTCTGACATAAGGAGACAGGGATGACATCGCTCAAAGGTAGCGGATCAGCGTGAAGACCCGTGGGGCTGCGGGTAATCGGGCCCCCGTGATTGAGGGTTGAGTACTGGGTATTGAATGCTAGGATACCCAGACTCCAGTACCCAGCCTGAATAGTGAATATCGAATATTGTGTTGGGAGTGGTGTCCGTGAGAAACGTTGTGAACACGTGTTCAGTCAGGAAACGCGTCACCCTTATAACGATAGTCCATATCTGACAACCTCGAACAAACAACATCGGGGGATTTTGACCAGAGATTTTTCGTTCAGCTTCTGCAGGACAATTATATCAGCCCGTTCCCTGATTGGTGGGGGCGGATCAAAATCGTGGGACGCAATGACTTCTCGAGCCCAGAATCATCAAAGTATAAGGCCCTTTCTGGAGCGGTAATATGAAGATGAACTAATCCAGAGGTTCGGAAGGACAAAAAGGGCGTACGGCGTCAGTAAAGTTGTTTTACATGTGGAAACGTGAAGGCGAGCGTTCACCCTTTGCATACAGGCTCATTCCGCATTTTTTTCATCTTCCACCCGCTAGCGCAGATGGGCATATATGACGCATGGACTTTGAAACGTATCACCAAAAATTTCTGGCACTGGTTCTCTTTAAAGCCATAGCACAAACGCTACAGCAAACACTATGCGAATCCTTTGTGCAGACACAACTGGACACGCATCCGACGACCTACGTCCACAATTGTAAATTTGCGCCACCCGGTTCCTATTATGGGGTCTATCTTTTGAATACACAACAATGATACACTGCACGCCATACCCTCACCATCTCCATTTTATGCCGAAAGTAGATACTCCGACAATCACACAGACCAAGCGCTCTCAGTGCTGTTCCAACCTTCGCATACCGAACTCTACTAATTGTTCATTGTAATAAACCGGTGTTCAAACTCGCTGACACACGAACGGAACAGCCTGAGAATCATTGTTGAGTCGATATAGCGCTTGGGCCGTCCTTGGGACAGCAGCATTCCTATTTCTTGACCAAGGACGACACGGGCACGCGGCAATAAGTACCATCGCATGTTTCACTCCCCTTAGTAGTCACTATCATAATAAACAACAGAAAAAATCTTCCTTCTGCGTTAGCCAGTAGATTTGATGGAGTAGCATCGGCTTGCCCGTGTCCACCTCCCAAAAGTTGTTCTATGGCAGTGGACCCTAGTCCACACAACAAAAAAAAAACTAGACCTCAGCCTCATCGATTGTCCACCATGTCACGCTCGCGGTCGTGGTCCATGTGTGAACGATATAAAAGGCCTCCACGCGGGACCGTCACCTCATACTTACTTCTTTCTGTCAACCACCCGTCTACTTCCTGTTTACTCCTCGATGTCGTCGGTGTCCACGTACTCCCCAACCTTCGATTCGACACACTCCTCGTCTTACGAGCACGCCCATCCAGTCCGTAACTGGCCTACAGCTCGTCTCTACAGTGTTGACAACTGCGTCAACTGCGGTCACCCTTACGAGTACAGGAAGTTGAACGACGAGCTGAGCGGTGATGCAACAATGCCCTGGAAGCGTTTCTCTTCCGTAGTTACTGACCACTATTATTCCTGCCCGAAGAAATTGGCGTGAGCATTTCAGCCGTGTTCTGGTTCGGTATTTGCTCACGACTCATGGTTCAGAAATATTATCATACATCAACCCACCTCCGCCATTCGGGGCACGCTTACTGAGCCAAACGAAGGGAAGAAACGAAGACTTGAGCGAATGAAGTCGCCACCCGTCTCGAAGCCGTGTTCCCGGAGTCCAGCCCGCCACGATTGGGGCCGCATGGAAGTCGACAGCCCCCACTTTTATGACTTTCGTTCTGCTTCGCCGGAGCCATCACTTGCGGTGGCACGACAGAACACTCCAGAACGTGTTGAGTCATCCACAATCGCAGTGCGGCCACAGCATATGGAGATAACTAGAACCATGCCACGCAGCCCTCATCGAGTCCCCGAGACGCCTCGAGGGACCAGTGATAGGACCACCAATATTTCATACCCGTCCTCCAGTCCCTTGAATCGGCTTCCACCTCCCTCTACCCTCCGAATCATCGCAGATGACGAACCCACCTTAACCCCTCTTCCCTCACCTCATGTTCTCCCTCCCGTATGGAATCGCAAGCGGAAACGCGCGCAATTCCAGGAACCCTCGCTAGCGGATCTTCCCCCCTCTCGTGGACATCTACGGGAGCCTTCAGATGTTGTCGAAGTGCGACCCCGAGGCCCCTCTCCCATTCCCATGGAACGGCCTGCCACAATTGAACTCATCACCGCAGCAAGGGACGTTACCCCTTTTAAGCCGTATCCGGCTTCCGCTGATGAAGATGCAGATGAACAGAGACCGGCAAAAAAGGAAAAGAAGAATGTTATGAGCTGGGAGAGGCGGCGAGAAAACATGATGCAAGATCAGCTTTTGCTCAAAGTAGAGGCTAAACGGGTTTTCTGCAAGCCTTGCCAGAAGTGGATCAAGCTCGACGCCCGCAATGACTACTATCCTGGGCTGTGGATCAAGCATAGGAGGACCATGCATAGTTCGGAAGGGGGTGTTGCTCCCTTCCCTGTGTCCGAGCGCCGTAGGAGGTCTCGATCTGATGATGAGAAGACCGCGGTGAGCAGGAAAAGGAAGGTAGTCGGGACTAGTCGTCATTGTCAAGAACAATCCCAAGAGTCATATCGGGGGAATGCGACCTTAACCACGCGGCCTATTCGTTCATCCTCGCGTATTAGTCGTAGTTCTTCTGGGACATCGACTTAGTGGTGAGTCCGTCCCGGAAAGTCAGATTTGCCGCATAAAACTCACCACCTCATTTCAAGTTCCACTCAGGCATTTCCCCTTTCGTTCTTCAAGTGGTATAGTCATGTTCCCATGCGAGGACGCAGACCAGGACCTTCCACTTGTGTTTTAATAGATAGTGCTTCAAGCATGTCATTTGAGCTTATTTAATGTCCTATACGCCCTGCCTATATATATCAGACTATGCATACGATGACGGTATCGTAATGATACCTTAAATGACTGGAGTAGCTTCATATCGAATTATAATGAGGAACACGAGGTGAAACCAATGCACTGGCGTCGAGCTGGTATGGGGCAAGACGTATGATGTAAAGTAACGATAGTGCAGACAGAGTGGCTTGGAAATGAACGTCATCTAACCACTGATGGGACCCAAGGATGAAGGTGCGGTCTATATATCAGTCACATAAGAATATATTGGTCTGCCAAAAAAAGGAATTATGAAGGTACTGCTCGAGTCGATGGTCCAGCTCGCGATGGCCTCCCTGCAGATTGTAAAGAGCTAGGATAAGCAGAGGGTCCATCCTCGGCACCATCAAAGACGCTTTCAAACGCAGATCCAGGTACATGAGAGAGATTAATTAGTCTTCAGGAAGGGAAGAAACGGTAGGGGGTCTGGGATTTGAATTGGAACCGTGATAGTGTCGTGACTTTGAGTTGCGCCAGTGGAATAGTACTCCAGAAGACGTCTCCAACGATAGTATACCTCTTCTCACCTTTGGGGCGGGGGACTCAGAGGGCTCGAATACCCAGATTTCGCGTTTGGCTTGACAGAGATGTCGCTGGGCACACTAGTCGGTGGCCCGATGATACCTTCTTCGGCACGAGTGATCTAGAGAAGGGAAGTCTCCAGTTGGTCTTCCCCCGATAGGCGACCGATGGCGCAGTTGGTGTCGGGACTGGCGAGCTGTCGGTTGGGAAAGTCCAAGCAGCCGCGTGACTACTCACGGTCACACCCTGTTCTACAACCACTTCAGAAGAAAAGGTCAGAAACAGAGTAAACAAGCAGGCAAAGTAGAAGTGATAGTCATGAAGGAGGTGGCAAGTAAATGTAGTACTCGATGTAGTGTTTGCACATGGTCAATGCTGGTTTCTGCGACATCGAGGAGTACGAGCGATGGGCACTGGCTCTCGATGTTAGTCCTGGTCTCAGAGCACCTTTCAATGTTGTGAACATGTCGATCTGGGTGCTCTTCCATATATACGAGACCCCCGAAGAACTTAGGAGGTTGGATCATCGGTTGGCATTATACCACGAGTTTTCGCACCAGTGCCCCCCAGACACTGTGACGAATCGCTTGGATAGAAACTCGCAAAAAATCGCGTGCCTTTTTATCTTATCATCTTGTAGTGGCTGTTGGGCAGTTGCCTAACTTGATGTGGAATCCTGTGGCGTTGACCATCCTGCCTCGAATCGGTATAGTTGAGGATATTGTCTACTAATGTAGTATTAAAGAAATGCAAAATGCAAATGCAAATACGCAAAAGAGGCTGTAAGATGCCATACTTGAGGGAATATCGAAGGTGTTTGGTGGAGCTTGAAATGAAAGACGGCAAGAAGCGCGGTGAGGGAAACGAAAGCGAGATACACCCCATATCGCCTTTCGTTGGCACATCTATAAAAGCTTGTTGATGTTGCCTACTACTTCCTCCAGGTGACTTCCCCTACGTTCAAGTGAACGCCGAACACAACGTGGGTAGCACTGTGGTATCCTCGACTTAGATCAGGCACTCAAACACATCTGCGACAGAACCTCCATGTCTGATTTGATGAGTTTATAGGATCGGGTCTGTGGGTTGAATGGTCGTAATCTGGCCTTGATATGATTACAGGGCTGAAGCTTGAGTTCAAACTTTCAACAGCCGCTCGGCGCCGGAATATATTGCCATACCAGGTTGTGTCACGGTGACACTATGCACGGCATCAAGTTGTCAGAATCAAAATATTCAGGAATGATCCCCCCCCCCCCACTAGAAATTTGTCTAGACAAGGCCGATTTTCCTATAACACATCAAAGTGCAGGCCGGAACATCGCGGAGCACAAAGTCTGTGTTAGAAAATTGTTCCGAGGCTAGGGCCGCGGGTAAAACCAGTACAAGATGTGCACCGTCACCAATCCCTTCCACGATCCGGGCCAACATATCAACGGTGGAAATCGGATATAAAATTAGATAATCCACGACCCAAGCCTCGATCTCACAACAGCCGGTCGCAACCGATTCTCCTATAGGACGATAAGGAGATAGGTACTGACAACCCAGCCCTACATTATTGTCGATCACCAAACAAGGTCAAGTTATAAAAGACTATAAAACGTGTTCCTACTTCGTTTTTTCTCTTAAGCATTGATATGCGCGAAATTGCCCCATCGTCCTTGGAATACCTTCCTTCGCGCGTTGCCTACGCCCGCGACTTTGTAAATTTCACCGCAGAAGACGCTGCGGCATTGCACGCTGCGAAACCGTACCTCGCACCCCTCGTTCCCACCGTCGTCGATGCCGTCTATGTGAAATTGTTCGAGTACACAATTACAGCACAGGCCTTCGTGCCCCGCCAAACTGGGTACACAGGCGATGCACCGATGTCTCTCAAGGACCTTACGCTTGACCATCCACAAATCAAGTTCCGCAAGGACTTTTTGGCGGGATATATTGTCAAGCTTGTGACTATGGACTACGACGATGTCAAGAGCTGGGAATATCTTGATAAAGTAGGAAAGATGCACACCGGCGTTGAGGATTCTGGCTTCAAGCACCGCGCCAAGAAACCAGGGCTCCGCGTGGAATATATTCATTGCGGTCTCCTTCTTGGTGCGTAATTTCTTTGATTTCATTGGACGATACCAAGCTAGACAGCATACAACAGGCTTCGTCGAAGATATTATTATTTCAGCAGTCATAGGACACCCACAACTCGACGACAGCACTAAGCTCGCCGTGGTGAGGGCTATCAACAAAGTAAGCAATCAACCACCCGTTCATGCTGTGTACAATGACGAACCTCTCCTGTCCAGATTCTTTGGTTGCAAAATGGTATATATTGTTCTCACGGGATTTTGGGTGCTACTCACATGCTCAATAACGTCAGATCTCTTTGCTCGACACTATATCAAAGAAAATCCCGAGCCACAGAAGTCGAAGTGGCAAGACTATGCATTACCTTTTGTCGCAGGCGCTGTTGCCATTTCCTTGTTTCACTCTTTCCGTTAACTCATTCCACATTTTATGTTATTAGTACGGTGGTATCACGTCCCTCTGTAGTCGGATACCAAAATGTTACAATTATAATTACACAGCGTAAGCTGCAATGATAGCCGCCGCCCAAGCCGCATACTGAGAACTATCGCGGGATGCAGTATCTTGTTCAATATGAATGAACCGGCCCAATTCAGTACAAGGGGGCACAGGTGGATCTTCGGTGATGCAAATATCTGACCGGGAGATGCCATTCAGGAGACGACCGAAGATGTTTCGGGTTGCGGTGAGGTCACAAGACGGCGTAGTGCCCGGATAACCATGAGTGCCACCATGGCGATAGTTATCGAGTGATTCCTTGAGACGTCGCACGGGTATGCTCGAGTTGGTGTAACAGCTTGATGACGCTAGAAGAATCCATAATGGTTCGAAAGTGAGTCACACGATTAAACTCCGGTCAAGCAGAGGCAAGACCCTACCTCTCCCATGGGAAAGAAACGCATTATACGCGCATTGTTTGTTTCCGTGGAATTGCAGATATCCACAGGCTGCCGTCGGGCACCCTCCGTGATTGTCTTGCCAGTCCCGGATTGCAATCATAGCACTAAAAATAGGCTCACTCTTGGGGATGCCAAGCCAGTTGTTCGTTAATGCCAAGATCAGAACATGGTCGGGGGAAACAGGAGGAAACTCACATCGTCGTGACAAGCATCAGTTTCATAATAGGGAGCAGTCGCATTTCCAGAACCTGAACAATCCGTGACCTTGGAACAGGCATGTCGATGCCTCCCAGAGGCCACCATGCTCTTTCCACCAGTTAATCTGAACAGGGCCGCGGCCTGCTTCACAGTATTCTGATCGAAAATAGGATGAGGTGCAGAGAAATGAAGCGGGCGTAATACGTCCCCGCTGTTGGCAGGAACGATAACGAAACCCCAGCCATGCTTGAACTTTGTTGGCTGAGAAGCGGACGTTGCCGTTTCGTAAAGCAAGCAAAAAGACTTCGACGAGCTAGACTCGGTATACAACGTGAAGGCGAAGTCAGAAGCGAGGGAAGTGCCGAGGACGTGGGAAGTGCAGTCACTCGGAGTGTTCGTGCCCATGAGGTCGGTGACTGCATTGATCCATTCCGCGCCCTGGTCAAGGACAGGGTTCCCAATGTTGGAGCACTGAGGAGTCGTGTCAGTAAGTTCTGGAACAGTGTAGCCTTCCAGACACTCCGCGACATCCTCGATGTTTAGTCGTGAGAGACAGGCGTTTGGTGCCGCCAAGCTGTATGAGGCGAAGGCTAGGATAGGGACGAGGGGAGTTCGAATGTACATCGTAGTCGATATGTCGAGGTTCGATAAAGAAACAACAAAGGTCAGTTGTGCGTTAGTGGGAAAGTTTCTGCAAGTTTTATGAGGCAGTCAGCGTCAATGACCTCCAATAAGAGTCAACAGCGGAATTGCGTACCGGATCTCGCTAAACTCAAAAGACCTGACAAGAATTAAACTACATAGTACACACATGAAGGCATACGTAAGGTTTCAGAACCCTCGAAGAGCCTGAACGCTGCAGTGATGTAAGATGATTAACTGTTGCAACAAGATAGCCTCAAGACTGAAGTTGTGACAGAAGAGGTATTGATTCTCCTTGCTTACTATGGACGCACGAATGACTCAGCTTGGGCCCAGTACGTTTAAATCTCCCAAACAGGAATCACGTGGAATACGTTCAGCGGTTGGTTGGTTGGGCGTTCGAGTCATCTGAGTCAACTCCCATCCATCCAATAAGGTGTTATCACCACAACTTTCTCCGTGTACTTAAATCATGAAAACGATCATCAGAGTAACTGAAGTCCGTCTCCAGCAGTACACTGGCTATTGGCGGGCGCCTGAATCTATTCAACCGTGGCTCCTGTTTTTGACATTCCCAAAGGGCCCCCAGGTTACCATGAGTTTAGCTTGCTAAGTTCACGACGCGATGTGCAATTCGATGCTAACGAAGTTTAGATTACGGATAATAGTAGATTGATGACTGGAAGACCAAATCGCACGCGATAGGATTGAACTGGAGTTCACCACAGACAAAGATTGGTTCTATCAGCATCTACTACAGAGGGGAAAACATTGCGTACCTGGAGTTCACCACAGAGAAAGATGAATACAGGAAAATTTTATTAAGTACCATCCAATAGTTTATTCCTATTTGCCTATGTCTTCCGCTCAATTCATTTCCCCCTGAAGCCCATGCGACACGGTCACAAACACACGACGATATCGAGCTGTTCCCTCTCGACAGATGTCCATACTGTGTCAATGACTTTGATGGTTTGACCCGGGATCCAATAGCCAAGTACAGTTGCCTCTCTCTTAAGCCATAGCTCTCGGTGGAAGGGCGGAACTATGGCCCATGAACCTTTTTGTGAGGGGAGACAGCACCCCAGATTATGCCTATATCCCGAAACTCCACACTTTAGGAGCTAATGTCCGGTCCAGAAGATATTCCCACGCTTTCTGACAATAGGTTCATGCGTTTTTCATTGACACAAGTCAAAAAGGCTTTTGGCTTTCAGAATTTTGGAGAAATTTGTTGAGATTTCCGGGACGCATCATCTGTAGGGATAACCTGCACCATGAAGAGACCCGGCGCCAGGCGCTTGAGCGTGGGATTTAAGTGCTCGCGCGTGAAATTTGAACCTCAGACGTCTCGCCGACCGTAGTATTGTGAATTGAAGGATACTTATAGAGGACCACGTTGCATGCGGCATGGATCGAGTGTGCCGGCGATCTACAGATAGTGCTTCCATGCTGCCTGTCGCACCCACGCCTCAGGCCATAATTGGAGGCTGCTTATGCGGCATACCGACATATCTAATCATTCAAGCGCGCACAGATAAGCGAGACCGGAACCAGCCATCCTGTGCTTGTTAACAGGTCAGCGCCTTCATGATGATACATTCTCTCCATTCCTTCAACAGCCAACTTTCCTCAGTCCTGTGTTCATCATGACACATTGTAATGATCGAAGAAGATACTCACACCTTGAGTGCCACGCCAAGAATAACCATTCGATCGACTGCTCCCAAATTCCAATGACGCTCAGGAACCAGACGCCTAAGTAGGTGCCCGCCTACCTTGGTGCCGCACCATTGGTCAGGTTTTACTAAATGAACCTGAGAAATGAACTGTGTTTGTCACTCTTCGAGAGCCTAATAGTAGACCTCTCGCACAAAAAACTCCGGAGAATATTCATGCCAGTCCCATCAATCCAAAAATAACTCAATGTAGAACATGCGGCGAGCGAGACAAATGATGAGAATGAGCGACTGATATTGTACCACCTTTTTACCACCAGGGTGTCCAGCATTGCGGGACTACCTATACTACCTATATCCTCCGCCTCTTGTTTCACGAAGTAGGAGTTACGGAGGAAGGGCGCAGCAGTGTCGCTAAATGCCCGGTCCACCCGAGCCCCCTATTGGCTCAACCCACGGTCATCATGGGAATGGGCATGGAGTAGACCCTGAGGTCAACTCCCACTCCAGCTGCCCTGCACTTCAACCATCCTTTGTCTACTTTCCGCCGGAGCTCTGGCTGGCGATTTTCCCCTTCCTCAGCGACAAGGACCTGCGCGCCGTTACCCAAACATGTTCGACTTTCTGCTACCTTGCACAACCCCTCCTCTTCAGGGTTCTCGATGTCTGCCCATTCTTCCTCGCCTATAACACTGATCGGCTCATTCACCGACCACGTCGATATCTACAAAGTACTTTGGATCGACTGGAGTTTTACACTTCACCTCGGATCGCGCCAGCCGTGAACCAACTTTGGATTTCGCCCTACGCTCGGAGCGGTTTCCCTCCCCGACGGCTCACAGATGATCTCGATCCCGCCCTCATCATCTCCGCCATCATTGATGCACTCCCAGCCTTTCCTAACATTCGCACTTTGGCATGGCATTGCATCGACATACGTCCATCTTGGTGGGCTGCGATACAACGCCTACCGAGCCTGACCAACTTATGGGTGAACTCTTCTGCGATTTTACCTTCAACCTCTCCCCCTGTTTTTACACCTCATCTCCCCCTCGCACGCATAACACACCTTGATCTAGATCAGTGGGCTTGGGAGGGGCATTTAACCAATCATGTCTCTATACACGAGGAACGGTTAAATGGTGTTGATCCGGTGTTACTTTCCTCGGTCATTCGTGCCGAGACCATCCGGACAGTATCAGTCCCTCGCCACAATACCGCCCTCCACCTCCTCTCAAGCCTAGCACAAGTTAGCTATAATACCCCGTGTATGCTCTCCAATTTGACCCTTCCTTATTCGAGCATCAGTTCAGAGGATTTTATCCCTACCCTCGTGCAGTCAATGTTGTTGGAAGAGCTTCACATCCTACCACCTCGCGACGAACACTTCCATAATCCGGACCTCCGAGGCAAACTTCCCGGCACCTGTATGCCTCATATCAAGGTATACGACGGGCCATATCACCTCTTGCCCATCTTCTCAAACACTCGCCACCACGAGCCACGAAAATTGCGTTGTATAGGACTTTGGGGCTTGGACGAGCAAATCTCGATGACGGTGTGCAATCCACACCAACTAGAGCCAATTCTACAGGAGTTGGCACATTCTGGCACGGCTTCGACGGCATTGGAGACCATTAGCATCCTGTTGACGCATATCACAGTCGAATTGTTAACAATTCTCAGCTATTTTGCCAATCTGAGGGATGTTATTCTTGAATCTCAGGACAGTTTGATACCGGTTCGGTCCTCCCCTCCGCGCTCGACGACGGAAATATTGCCCGAATCTCCTGTTTCGGTATGTCCTGCCTTCTATCCTCAAAAGCGTTGTACTTACGAATTTTCTAGGCTCTATATGTGCTCTTGCGTTCGCATACCTTTCCTACCTCGCTTAAACATTTGACACTTGTCACTCACCTGAAGACTCCGAGCAACCTCGATTCAATGACCCAACAAATTGACGCCGCCAGGTTTCTGGAAGACCTTGGACGGGCAAACCCACAACTGGAGAATGTCGACCTCAGATATGGCACATACTGGACGGGAGTTATTGATATAGCATGGCGACGAAGGACATTTACACCACCTACAGGTTACGAATCGAGGCGGAGCGAGTTTAATCCGGATTGGAATGATGGTCACTCAGATGGCGATCGCATGGCTTCACCTCTCGTGACATCCAGTAGCATTCCTTCGGTAATATCGACTACTTCCGATGCATCCCGAGTTGCAGTCGAGGAATTATTCACCCTGCCTTCGAGACCTAGGATCACAACCGTCATGAATCTTCATTTCGGAAAGATGGCAGTTACAGAGCAAAGACGAGCTGTTGTACTACCTGAACAGAGATTATCCTCTGAGGAGACAAAAAATGGAGTCCCAGGCTTGAGGTGGATAGCAGGAGGAATGAGTTGGGCTTGGCGCCTTGTTGGCAGAGTAGGGAGGATGATCGGCGAGGGCATTGGATCCATTCAACGCAATCAATACTAAGGTGGTCGCTGTGGTGCATATTTTCGTTGGAGGAGGGACTCTATGGCCATGCTTATGAACATTTTTCTATCTTGTTAATGACTTCCTCAACCTGTTTGGACCGCCTATCTCGCGTTTGATTTATTACGTTTGTACTGATATGCATGACTAGACAGAATTAGACAGAATTATCTTTCGAAAACTTAGCAGTACGAAAACTTTTAACGTGATTCTTATCATATTTATCACTCCTGGATGATCACTGATCAATATTCGATTGGGGCGTTGATTGACATCTGTCGTGAACAGCATATTGCTGTTTGGCGAACCCTTACTTCAAACAATTGAAAGAACGAAATATGATATCGTCAAGCCTGCCTAAGACAAAGAGTGAAATATGAACAAGAACAACAGCCCGCGCAGCAATACACACCACGATGTGGCACTCATAATGTACAGATTGGCATCATAATCTGAAGTGCGAAATTTGATTGACCGACACTTCTTTCGGCGTAGAATTCCCAAGCTAATTTTGGGGCTTATGGGCCACTATCTTGGTTGCAGGTGGCCGGGCGATACTAGGTCCCGATAGTATATGCAGGGGATGGCTTTAAAGAGATTCTCTATCTGGGTCTGGCTCGACTTGATCATGCACTCTCATTCCTACATTCGTCTCATATCTCTGGCACTGTTCGTTGCTAGTTTTTAGGAAGTACACACAACCTCGGGTGCTGGCCCGCGCTTGGGCCCACTCATCTTCGGTCTTGATCCTCCCCCCGTCAAACACTTTACCTTGGGTTGCGTTTTCATTGTTGTTGCCTCCTTTGCATCTTTCCAAGTTCTTCGCTCGCTGTTCATTATTTACAGGCATATGCCAACCACATGAGGCCACCACACGTCCGGATTGCAGTGGGCCATTATTTCTCTTTTTCCTCATTCTGTCTGGGGTACTACTCACTATAACCCTCATCCTTGATGTCACAATGGAGTACAAACACCATCACGAACATTCCTCAGCGCCATTTCAACGGTTGCATGCTTCGCAGACATCTTCCTCGTCTCAGGCCTGCTTGTGTTGCCCTCGCACCGCCAGAACGTGACTTTTAGGTCAACCGGCATCCTATCCAAAGCTAAACCAGTCATCGACATTTTCCTCATGTTGACCCTGGTAGGGCTGAGCATGAGCTCAAGTTGGACAATCATCGACACACCGCCAATGCTTCGACTTGCGAACGAGCTAATCTGGGCCCACGTCATCCTATCGCTAATTGCAACGTTGGACGTTATGATCTCGTCAATGGATTTATGCGTTTGCATGAGGAGAACAGCTTTATCCGACGCAGTTAGTCCTTTTGTTTTCCTGTTGTCAAAATGTTTGATTAACCCCGCGATTCATTTAGCATTATAGCGGCAGTGTTTACTATTTCCTTCTCTTCATCGTGTACTCGTTATTTTCCATCACACAGAACGCATTGATCGATAACGGTACTTGGAATTAAAAAAAAATTCGATAACGGTACCCTCCCGGTACCAATGACGAGTAAGATTTGGCTGGCCCGGTCATCGGGGGTTCTGTCAAGACTTCGGTATACTTATTCTGTTTTCCCCTAAGCCAATGAGAGTCACGTATGGTTGAAAGCGTTGCGCGGGGATCGTACGCGTCGTCGCATCAGCGCGCCAGCGGATCCTGCTTGTTTGGTGGGGAAGGAACAGTTGACCGTATGCGCAGTAAACTGAATTTCATCATTATCTTTCTATGTTACTTTCTATTCTCTTAGGCCATTGCACTCGCGTTAAAAAGGGGTTCATCTAGCAAGTCTAGCCTGCAGAAGTGGAATAGACCTAACAGGTTTTCTTGTAAGCGGAATTGCGGAGTTCATTGTCCTCACTGTGTGTCTCGTATCTATGCCAAGGAGGTCGTAGCAGCAACAGAGATGCTCAAAGGTTACTCGTCCTGATGTCCCTTCCGCTAAGGTATGATGCACAAGGAAGGGCCCGGCTCTTTTGAGCATCTGAAATCCCTCAACGCCACCGAACGCCACTCTTGTTTCCTTCTTATTCCGAAGAACTCCCAATATGTGTATTGATCGCCTTATTAATTTGCCTAGCTACGATGCAACAAGCTATGAATAACAACTGGCACGTAGGTGCCCACGCATCTGACAATCAAACTTCCCGTAGTTGTATCTCACAGGATGGCACTAAACAATCGGCTTCGCTCGGTTTCATTTGATTCAGAGCGCTCTGCCTTGGACTGTTTCTGAAGATCAATGATGGTCGATCAGTTGTTCCAACAATGTGTTGCACTGCTGAAGGTGCCTCTTGCGATATGTATGAGGAGTGTCAGCCACGTTGTCGTCCATGGCTCGTTGAAGCGCTCTTCAATCAAGTCTTGTTTCCCAAATAGCCATTAGATGGCTATCCAATGGTCACAATGACATGGCTGACAGGAAGTTGACAGAACGCTGCTGACTTGAGCTCCCGACAGACACAGCCTTCGAATTTCAAGCTTCAGGTTACTTAATTTAGGTATATAACATGCCTGTCGATTTCAATCATCATGTTTTAGCTCAAACGATCCCTGAATGCTGAAATGTTCAAATAGCACATACTCATTCATCTCAGCTAACCTCTTCCACAACCTTTCCAGCGTGATGCTCCCATGTAATGTGCAGCTCTTCACTTTCATCTGTGCCTTCCTCCCCTCAGTTGTGCTGGCAAGGCGCGGGGGCCGGGGCGGCGGCTTTGGCGGCGGAGGTGGCGATTCGTTGTCGAGCTTGAGCCTTGAGCCGATGGATGCCGCTATCTTCGCGTTCTGTGTTATTTTCGCTGTCCTGACTGCCCTTCAAGCAATCCAAGCAGTCGACAACATACGCAGACGCATCATACAACAACCGCCCGCTATCACTCAATTGGAGTTCAGTGTTGGACCCATCTTTCCTACATTCCTCCTTCTATCCACGCTAATGCTCACAACGGTCTATGCCCTCCATGGTGCATTCTGGGCTCTTGAGTACAACCAGAACACGCTCAATCATCCTGATCTTACCGAGGCTTATTTTGGGGCATGGTTTGCAATAGGATTCCTCGCCGACATCTTTCTCGCGTCTGGCGTTTTGGCGCTCATTTCCAATCGTGAAAAGACGCTGGTACACACATCCGGGGCGCTTCGCGACATTAAGATGGTCGTCGATGCGATTTTGACTATCATTCTCCTTGCCCTGAGCATGAGCTATACTGGGGTGAGCCTGGCAAGTGTGACGGAGGCCGACGTACGAACGGCGGATAATATCTACATCGCGTATATCTCCTTCTTTCTCGTAACTGTGGTCAACATCGCGATCTCCTCGGTGGTTTTGTACGTTCGTTCCAGACACAGCCCGACTAACGATCACAAGGTCCGTGCTCTGAGAACTTCAGCTTTTTCAGCAGTCTCACCATTCCTCTTCCTTCGTAGATTGCCCAATGCCTGGCATTCATCGTTTCTCCTCTCTTCATCATCTATGCGTTGTACCCTATTGTGATGAAAGGAATTCAGGATAGCAATATCGATCTCGTCGTAACTGTGGAACAGTGGGATTTAGCGGGCCTCGTCATCGATTGCATAACTGAGTTTATTATCATCGCCACATGCTTGAGATTTGGAATGCCGACCATTCCCAAACGGCAGAAGGGCGTTCAGGAACAACCTCAGTATTACAAGGGTTACCAGGCGTAAATTTCTTACTTCTCAGGCTGGACTTTGTTGCGCCGGTCGTTCGTTTGTTCTCAGTGTGCATGTAATCTTGTATGCTAAAGTGATCCTGTAATGAACAAGTGGGCTGGTGGATTGTCGAATACCTGTCGTCACTTGAAAACTTCCAGACTCTTCTAGTACCGTTGTGATTATGTTTTTCTACAACTTGCACTGGTGTATATGCTCAGGTGTGACCTCATTTTGTTCGGGAGATCCACTATACATGACGTCAGACCCGCGACTACATATATGTTCCATCCAACTCAACTCACAATTGCCTATTGCACTGTCGCTACTGTGTTCCTCAGTAAACGAATCACACAACTATCCTCATTATGCAAGCAAGTTTTGTTGGTGACAAGCGGGTTGAACCTCATAACATACCCGAAGCCAACACCAAGAAACTCCCTGACGAGGAGCTTGATAAACGGGAGGCCCAGCGTATAGAGGAAGGGGCCAAAGAGCCCGGAATGAACAAGGTTGCAGGAGCGGCAAGCAGGAATCCAGATGGTCAGTGCCAGCTATCTTAGCGCTAGTGCTGCGCTAACACTAATGTAGATTATGATACCTCTAATCGAGGCGGACAAGGAAATACTCAGCCTCAGAAAGGTGAGCTTTTCCGTGGACACGTACCATCTTTTATTTTACTCAGATTATCTTGTACAAAGAACCTGTGATTTGATCCACGAGACATTCATTTTGTGGAGCCAAATGTATCAGTACATACAACCGCATTCTGTATGACGTTCTTGGAAACTCGCAATGACATCATGTCTAAGCTCCAAGCATATCAAGTTCGCTTGCCCCTGAGCGCTCTTGCCCTAGTTCATCCACCTCAGCAATGTCTACCAAGTTTTCAAGCGTTCTTAGTCCTTCGAGATCAAGGTACACGCCTAACCTCATCCCCACCCGTACCCTACATCATTCCACGAATATCGGAAAGCGATGTGAAGGCGAAATGAACTTGAAAAAGCACTACGATCTCCTATCCATTGCACCGTCTTCAGCGCCTTCCGAGTTCAATCCCAAACGGAACTTCAACTTCCCTGTCGACCCTAAAAGTAATCCAGAGGACTGCGCGCCCCATGAGGACATCTCCGGTGATTACAATCGATCCGGGATGCGCTCGGCCGAGTATTGCCACGTAGACAAGAAAAAGGAGCCTTACTCGCCCCCAGGCGGCGAACATAGATACGGTGGGACAAAACGCTACGAATGGAGTGCTGAAAGGCTGGAGAGGGAGTCCAAAGAGCAGGGATAATGTGTTTGAGGCTGGAGCGATATCTCCATTTCTTGACAACCCCGAAATTACTCTGTGCCATACGTTACTGAACATAATTTGCTTACATATCTGCCTTTCACCGCTTCCCACTTTCACGCAAGCGTTATTTGGAAACGTCCTGAATGGAGCTCTTTTTTCTGCAATCGGACGATGCTTAACCATATCCACGCTGTTCGGCCCAGGCACGGCTGCGTGCCGCCAACTGAGACATCACACCATCACAGCAACGTTCAGGCGAACTTTGGACTCGGACAGCAGTTGATCAAACTGATGTTAGATAGGCTCCGCGTGTATATAAAAGCAGCTACGGTCACAAAGAGCATCAGCACAGCTAACCCCCGCATTCTGCTTGGTGCGTTCCAAGTTCTCGAATCTCGCGGTGTCCTTTTAACGCATATCGTTAACCATCCCTTCCAGTTAATAATCCAAACCTCACTACAATGAAGGTTCTCACCTCTCAAGCCGTTGCTGCTCTCGCCCTCTTGGTATCGTCCGCCGTTGCCGCTCCCAGTCCAGTCACCATCGGTCGTTGGACTGGTGCACTCGAAGTTTCCATCGGCAAACGTACCGCAGCGCCCGAGCCCCCGTATGACCTCAGTGCCTGGACTGGATCCCACCATGTCAGCATTGAAGGACGCAAATACGATCTCAGCGGGTGGACGGGCGCCACGGAAGTTTCTATTGAAGGAAGGGAGGCTGAAGCAGCTTAAGTGTTCAGGGTGCGGAATAAGCGGCTCCTAGTGTCCTGGAGTCAAGATCGACCCTCATATCCTTATTATTCTCGTTCGCCAACTGTGACACTCATTGCCGTATCTATTTGTTCACAATGATTATTGATTGTTCTTTGATCTTGCGGTGTGCCCCGCTTGATCCCCTCGCTTAAACATGTTACAAATCGCCTATGAGAACGTAGCAGCAGAGGCCAGGAACGCAGCTCAGGAACGCAATTATGATAGTCGTTTGCCGAGGGTTGGACTGAACATCTTCCTCCTTGACTCCAAGGACCGTACCGATAGAGGAACACTAGGTAACGTCCTGTAGCGCCGTTCCCACCAGCGATCCTAGATCCCTTCGTTATCCGCACAGCAAGGAAGATGAAACAGTTGACCCATCGCACGGTGAGCGGTTTGGGTCAGAGTCAGCCGCAGTAAGCGAGGTCTTCGGAGATTAGTTGCCACGGCCTTTGCATTCCGACGTTGAGGATGGACCGACACCTACGTGGGGTGATATTTTTGTTGCTTGGGCTCGGGACTTACGAGAGTGTTCAACCTGCACCAGTTGTACAATGGGTTGCAAGTGAAAGACACTCAGACCGGCTGGGGATCCTATCATTCTATCGTCTGTGTCGTAGTGGTTAGCCGGAGAAGGGAGGAGCAGGCCAGGGAACCGACGGATGCTGGCAAGGAATCCGTCTGCGGCACCGCCAAACAGGTTCAAGGCGGGTGGGACGACTAAGGGGCTCGGCCGTGTCCATTCAACTTTGAAACAAGTGGAAGCCGCCGGAAGCGTATTATTGATTGCTGAGTAAATATTTGGGGTTTAATGGAGATCAGGTCATTAAAGCTTTGCCGAGCTATTTCAAGCCGAGGAAACGAAAGAAGCGCCGGGCCAGTGTACTTGTTTCAGTATCAAACTGAGTATTGACAATGCTCGAGCGCGGACGATTGGTTAGCGCGCCAGGAGACAGGTCAGACTTAACATTTTCACCCTGATTGAGGTTGTGCCAGAATCGAAAAGATGTGCAACGAATCCGAGGTGATCGATTGATACGTCCGAGCCAGTCATTATCTCTATCATCGTGTGCTGTGTATCATAAATATGCATGAACTGAATACGTTATCGAGCCCTGGTCGTCATAAATCTAGAGAAGTGGTGAACCATCTCACTAGGAGTCTTGTAACACCCACTCGCCACCCTTCCTCGTCTGCCCTTAGTTCGTCTTCCCACCAGGGGAAGAGAATCCGGAAAGGAGACGTTTAAAGAAGGACCCCTCTGTATTGGCCCCCTTACTTGCACCCATCTTTGAGTTCCGACTCGGCGAAGATTGATTCTAGCCGAAGGTTTCGACGTCAGAAGTGGCCCACCAGGCGAGTAAGAGGAGGAGGAGGCAGGAACTCACCAATACCTCCATCCTCGTGCCTCTTGGCGGGACAATGACGTACCCGCCACGACCGCCGTCAATGGGAACAAGGATGGGCTGGGTATCTGAGCGTTTGACGTAGGTTGGACGGTCCTGGTTCGGAATAACGGTTTTATAGGTAGTAGTAGTCGTGGGAGTGCGGTTTGATCCACTGGTGTATCGGGAAGAACTTGACTGAGATGAGCGGCGGGGATGATGGGTTGATCGAAAACGAGAAGATGAGGAGGTATGGGGGGAAGTGGGGGAAGAAGAGTATTCTGCGGAGCTTCTTTGGACCGAGGTCGGAGCTTTGTGGGAACGAGACACTTCTGGCTTGTAATGTGTCGCGTCTGAGGAAGAACGACTCCTGGTCTTGGTATATTGAGACCCCGAGGAGCGAGAGACCCTCGAAGTGGAAGGGGAATCCAGAAGAGGCGAGTCGTGTTCAGACTGGGACTCGACAGTAGGAGAATGAACGAATGGATTGCTGGGGCGATATCGGCTTGTGTTGTCGACCCAACGCGCAATGCGTTGTTGTGTGGCAAGATACCGCTCGTAAGCGTCGGGGGAATAATCGTATTCAGTCATAGAGATCGTTGTCGAGCACAGGATGGGAATCGAATGGCGACGCAGAAATGGAGATGAAATGAGAAGTCAATGTAGGAGACACCCACAAGGGCAAAGACGTAAGTGAGTATGCGACAGGGCGACAAACGCGTTGGGACGTTTGTGGGAGCGTAATCAAACACTCGTGGTTGCGGCGAGGCATGCTGGCGAAGAAGGAGGCTTTATAACACAGGCGGAAATGAGTAGTATGCTTGACGGCAGCGTATAACAGCTGGGTTGGGTGCATTGTGATAATTATGACCTTCGCCTTGTGGTAGGTGGCCGCTGACAAAAGAGATGGGTTATTGAACTCTAAGGCTATTGTCCCCGTTGCGTAAAGTAATTGTCCCGGCCCGTTCCGGCCCTGCCCATCTTAAGCTGATTCCTCTCCACTTATCAAGTACATAACGCTATGACCTATAGTTACTTAAGTCGATGACAGTCTGATAGACAATTGACTCGCATCGAAACTGCCAAGTAAAAAAGTCGCAACATCGCACAATATACAATACGCAGTTGTATAAGCATCTCGTCCAGGGTGGTCAGATGGGAGAGAGATGTATTAAACCAATGTAGAGAACGCCTGCAGTAAAGATTAAAAGGTTGGACCGAGGGTGCTCAGGCGATCAAAGCCTCAATATTCCGGACACCGGAAGGTGAGGTCAAGAAGGATCGCGGTCTGTCGTCTTGGCATGTGCCTCTGATAACCTGTGCCGAGATCCCACGCAATTGGGACCAGGGGGTGAGTTCTGAAAGGAAGGCTAACAAGGAGCGGACAGTGATCCAATGGGTCGATGATCTAAGCAGATGGTTGCATACTAGGAACATCTCAGTGTAAATATGATATCAAGCTATGCGGTTTCAGAGTAGAAACGAAGTGACCAGGTTCAAATTCACTAGAAACATACATACAACAAGAGACACTGAACACCCTTGAAACTGCACCACTTTGACCCATGTGCTTCCACCTCAAAGAGTATGCGTATAGGACCTCTTCTCCTACAGTCTTTCCTATCCTGTAATTCTGACCGAATCCCTCCCAACGCTTCCTGGCCTGAATGGCCAATCCCTTGACAGTATTTGGTCAATATCACGGGTGTTCTTGAACCATCCCGCAGTTGTACCAGGCCTCTGACGACGTGCGAGGTCAGAAACGTATCCACCGCTGGCGGGAGCTGCGAGCGCTGAGGCAACAAAGAGAAGGAAGATAGATGTGATTTGGATCCTCATTGTTGGTGGCTGTGATCGCAGTGTAAGGTGAGCTGATTACCCTCCACGAGAGGCACAGGCACTATTCACCTGCAACGCACTATTGTGCCGATTTTGAGGCGGAGGGGACTGGAGAAATGCGTTTACTGGGGAGAAGCGAGTAACCGCCTCAGCTTTATAACATAACGTTACCTGCGCGGTGTCGACGTGGTTAGAGCGATGGATCCAAATTTTCGAGCTAAACTACATCAAGGACGAATGGAACTCACGGACGGGTTCTTGGGTCTTGGCTTAATTCGGAGATTGCTATCATCTCAGCCATAGAAGTGGAGCTATGCAAAGGACATCAGCTTCCCCTCCCTATCTGGATGACATTTGACAAGTAAAACGTATGTAGCTTGATGAAAGTGGCTGGCTGAAAATAGGAGCAGCTGGACCTAGTCACAGCTTCTCACTCGTTGAAGATGATGGTGCGATGTGTCAATGTTTCGGACCCAATACCATTTCTCACGGCTTTGCATGACGCAAATATGTGACGGATAACGACCTCTCCAGTTTTACACCTCTCTTCTCGAAAGCCTAGCATCCTTGGGAGTCGTCTGCATACTATACATCCTGGCTTTCCTGGTTCTAAAATGTCAAGGTCTTCGTTTTAGCAAACTACTACGTGCATTGTGCACGAAGGCTATAGAATGATGCTCTACTCCCTGATCCCAGACTGCCTCACAGGATGTGGCCACGGTGATGCGTGAGTCCGTATTGGTCCCGCACTCGCTGAACAACCCTTCTTGGGCGCTTTCCTGCAGTGTTCTCACATACCTAGTTATCCAGTGGTCACCAACGTTTCCATCTATTCCATCCGCATCAGTTTGCCCATCGCACAAGCGTCCGGCACTGTCACTACAAGCCCAGATGAATCTGATAACCTGGTGAGTTCAAAGGACGACTATTGCCTCAGAAAATAAACATCTGATTCCGTTTCCTAGTCATGGGTTGTAAGTGCTGGACAAGTGCTGGAAGACCCGAGGATTGCGGACCATTGGCCTGACGGCTTGACGTACCATCGTGACTTCCTTTTTACTGATACAAATCGATCCCATGATGGTTGCGTCTTTACTCATGGTTTGGGGCTTTAGCAGCAAGCCGACCCTGCCCGACGTCTCACATATATACTCAAACACACCATTACGACATACTTGGATCCTATCATTACACCCCCCACTGTCGCGATGCAGGTGTCACGACGCATTGGAAGCGTCTTATTCTTCCTCTCCGCACTTCATATCGGCGAAGTTGTAGGCAAGGGTGGTAGAAAGGGTGGTGGTGGTTTTGGAGACGCTGTTGGAAGCTCCCTTGACCTTGCTCCACCTTTCACCGCTGTTTTCGCCATCACCATCATCATAGCCATCTTCACCTTATATCAACTCGGCAGCGCTGCTGCTCGCCTGAAGAAACCTATCTTGCCAGAGGGCATTCCAACGCTCCCTTATCAAGTCGGAAAACTCTTCCCAATCCTCTTGTTCTCGTACCTGCTCATCTACCTCGTGTGGAACATTCTCTATGCCATATTCATTGCAGTCTTCTATGGGGGCTCCGGGACACCATCGGAGGGGTTTATTCCAGGGATGGAATTCATCGGCCAATTGTCTGATGTGCTGTTCTTTGCCATGCTCCTCTCCATCGTCGCCTATCGTCAAAGAATCCAGCTGCACCCAAGCGAGAATCTTTTCAACTTGAAATCCTTTCTGGATGGTTGGCTGCTGTCAGTCATCTTAATTCTTGGGGTTGCGCAAGACGCGATTCAAGGAGCTGCCGTGGGAACTTTCGACACCAACTCTGAAATCGCCGTACGGAATTTCGGGGTCGCATATCAAGTGTTCTATTTTCTTGGGAGCGTCGATGTAGCCATGTCATCCATAATGGCCCATATGCGATTGCAGAAGTGTGAAATCCGAGACGACGTACGTAGAAGAATATCCTCAGTGGAATGAAGCGTCAACTCACCTTTGGCCCCTAGGTCATACGAACTGCCACTTTTTTTGTTACACCCCTCGTATTGATCGGTGGGATCTATCGTATTATTGACACCGGGATATCGTACTCCCGGACCCTGACTTGGACACTCGCCAGCGCTGCAGGGCTGATGATTGCTTCTGTGACCATCAGAGGAATAGTGTCAATCTTTGTCGCCGCCTTTGCTATTCGCATGGGTGCGCTGCCCAAACCTCCCAAAAACAGTGAGGGCCACAAGGTCTAATCCTTGTCGCCCCTTCCCTTTTCTTTCTCCGTTGGACGATGATTCTCATGAGGTCTTTATTGGGGTTGTATGTATCCCTGAGAGGAGCAGCTCTGGGTATACCCTCAAAGTATAATTGGGAGGCGACGTGATATTGGACTTGATATATACCCTTCAATGTTTCTCAGGACATTTGTTATCGCTCCCAGGCTTTGACTTCCATCAGAAGCAGTGGTCAGGCCTACCCAAATCGCCGCTTGAAAGATAGATACAGAGGGTGATAACACTCCGCTCAATCCTTACCCTGTAATAGATTGGCTTCCAAAGTTCATGAACCAGTGTGGGCGGTTGTTTCCCATGACCATGACTCCGTAGTATTACACACTCGTGTCGAGCACTACCAGCTGAGCAGGCCTGAATCCTGTACTGGAGTGCAGTGTCTGAAACGCGCTTACTAAGTGCTTGATATGGTCCTTGTCACGTAACATAGAGAAAACACATAGACTTGCAGTTTTATTTGGTGGTCCGAGTTCTATTGGGGAATCTGGAACTTAAAAGCCTACCTGGTATGGCAGGATAGACCGGGAACATCTGGTATAGCACTCAACGCATAACCAATCGAATCTTGCGAAACAGGAGCGGTTCTAGAGAGTGAAATAATCACAAATGCCTCTTAGGCAAAGTCCATGGATGCATCACATCGCTACCACCGGCTATCTCGGACTACCCCGTAGAAGATTATTGAAGGAGGAAAAAAAAATGCCATCGTTGCAACCCTGTTCTCAAATACTAGATGAAGTTTCAAACGCTGGGCCAATAATAGCATTTGAATGCACCCCTACTTCACCTTCCTCTTCCAGTAACCACCATCAACGGTGGTTAAGCACTCACAACTATGGGCCGTCGCAAAGGCAAAAGCTCATCTGTTATCCCTGAAACTCCTCCTTCCGGATCCTCTGG